>CP139504.1:213909621-214165796 GCA_021014915.2 Artemisia tridentata subsp. tridentata | reverse complement strand
ATTAGGAAATTAATAAAGTTATATTTTTCCTATTTTCTAAACCTAAGTACAACCTTCCTAAACCTAAAGTACAACATCCCAATGCACAAAAATTATTTTTCTCTTAATCTATGTAATTTGATACATATAAAATATATATAGAAAACTATAAAAATCATTTCTAAAAATCCCAAAACACAAGGAACCCTAACTAGGACCCAAACCCTAGAGTACCACCCAACTAAGCCTAAGGTACAAACCATTTAAGCTCATTTCGAACCAAATCATCCCAATACCCTTAGTTTCATTCGAGTCCAACTAAACCCCCAACTAAACCCTAGTTTTTCTAAACCCTAGAAATCCAAATGTAAGAAAATAAAGCCTCCACATCTTCCCCCCACCCTTCTAGAATGGATACTTGTATGGTAGGGAGACTTACACATCATCCTTTCCCTCCTCCTACCCATGTGGCGCCCAAATTAACCTCACACATCACCCAAGCCACTTCATCTTCTTCAAGAAGGAACCCTAGAAACCCTTAGAAGCCCTAACCTATCCATCTATAAATACCATACACCATTTCCACTCTAACACTCACAATTCACTCGACCAAATTCCCACAGCCTCATACGCCCACAATTCTGATTATACAGTCCCTATACAAGTCCAACAACATCTCTAGTAAGCCAAGAAAGGAAATTGATAGCTTTAGTAATCAATTCGAAAACCCTAAGTCCCATTTCATCCCATTCGATCCATATTAATCTAGGTATGTTCCAATCTCTTTTCAATTCATTTTCTATACTTAAATTATTCATAATAACATTTTTTTAATAATCACTAATACTAATTATAACCTTAAAAAAAATAGAAAATTTTCTTTCTTTTCTTTCTTTTGGTCCCTATCGAGTGAACTAAAACAAACACCATTAAAAATTAATTTTTACACATCAACAATATTTAAAACAAGTTAGAAATGATCTAGACATGTTGTAGATACTATAAATAACATAAGTTTCCAAGTTAACAAGTTTTAAAATCAAAAATTTAAAATATTTTTCTCTTTTTGTTGCTGTCGCGACCAACAGCAGACCTTGGGTTTGCAAGGTCAGTTTCGACTACTAGATGAACAGCTAAAATTCTAGATTTTTGTACACGATTAGATCACTAAGTTAGCTAATTTCTGGAAAAAGAATGAAGTAATTTAGTTAAGAAACGAGTAAGATATGGTCACTTCTTGTCGGGTGTTTTTCTGCCTCGACAAACTGATCAAACGCACCCTAATAACTTATTTGTGAGCTCGTGAGCTCGAACCATGGTCTATAAATTTGTAAAAATAGTCTTTATACACTGATACTTAAGTATACAAAGGAGTCGTAACAAGTTTGGTCCATTTTCGTAAGAAATAACAAGTTTAAATGAATTGGGGATGTCGTGTGTAACGCACTAGAAGTCTCAAGGGTATTTCTTGCCAAAATCCAAACTAAAATTATAAAAAGGACTGTACATGCTGTCGACCTAAACCCTAGGGGTAAAAAGTGTCATTTTTGAAACTGTAGGGGTAAAATTTGTCATTTAACCAAAGTTGAGGGGTAAAAATTGTAATTTTGTGAAAGTTGAGGGGTAAAATTTGTCATTATACGAAAGTTCAAGGGTAAAAGTTGACAATATGTAGAACTTTAGGGGAAGAAGTGAAAATGTTCAAATTATAATTAATATTATATTATACTATTATTATTATTATTATTAAAATCTTTATTAGTATTATTATTAATAAAATCTTTATTAGTATTATTATTAATTAAAATACGTTTTTTACAATAACGAACGAACGAATTACCTACTTAACGAACGAACGGAACGAATAATAAAACTTATATGTTCAGAAACAGTTACTGAAAACTTGACATAACCAACCCAAGTTGCAAGTCGAAGACGTTTATCAACATTATTTATACTTTGTTTTCCATCCAGACTTTCAGGTGAGTTTATAGTCTCACTTTTCTTATTTACATGTTTTCCAAATATGTGGGGAGATACATGCTATCAAACCGAACACAAGTATTTTCCTCATTGTTATTGCACTAGGCTAACTGTCCCTTATTATTGAGATTGTATTTATTAAAAGACCCTCATATCATGCACCATTAGTCACCCGCAGGGTGAGCGCAAGTATAGTGAATAGATCTATTGGCCTGACGACCCATTTGTACTAATCGGATGGATATCTTCGTGGTAGCCGGTTAGGCAGATGCATTATATTTGATTTCTTAAACTCGGGGGCAAGACTACTTTCATTTAATTATGTTTGTAGAACCTGGAAACTGTCAACGCATTGTGTGTCATGAGGTTTAGTGCAATATTCCGAATAATGATTGAACTGATTTCTTTACTATTTACCTTGTGTTCAAAACTAGTTATTTCTTTAAACACTATAGATTCACTCAACCTTTCTGTTGACTTTTTAAGCATGTTTATCTCAGGTAACTAGGAGTATGGCTATCGGCACGGAGTGGCTGTGGACTTTCTTTTTATAATAAGATTGTCCACTTTGTTATCATTCAATGAATAATGTATTTTTTATAACATATTTCCAAACCTTCCTCTGGGACCGATATTATGTACTCTGATATTAAATTAAATGAATGATAACAATTTTTATTTAAAAACGTCTCTTTTCGAGTCATTTTCTATTCTCATGACTGTGAACCATGAAGTAATACCTCAAATTCATATTCCGCTGCGTATATCAAAAACGGGGGTGCTACATCTGGTAGCATATTCAAGTAAAGCAAGTATTTCATTTAGATATAAATGAGCATGTATTCTCCCCCAAAAGTATTTCAAAACAAGGAATATAGGGGCCATGAACTCACCTGGTACAACTGATATGATGACAAAAGGAAAGTGTATGGAATTGAGACCCGGTAAGCTACTCGCAACCTAATATGAATGATATGATTTAGGGCATTGAATGATGTCGTGCATGCAAGTTCATACTCTACTTTATCACTTGTACATGTTGTTGTAATATTTGTTGTCAAAAGATAGTTGCGTTAATTAGATCATTTATTTAGAAAATTACTCCTTTTTAGAAAACGTATCTTGTAAGTCTCGTGATCAAATTTTTGTCGTTGTATTAATAGGTATTTCAAATATCTCTAACGCGTCTAATAAGTGTATATACGGTTCTCCCATTTCCGTTCACGCCATTTTAGCCAAAATATACTCCAAAAGGTCCAAAAATCCATTTCCAATAATTCTAATAGCACTTCTAATAGCAAAAATGGAAGCTGTCAACGTATATGTCGACGTAATTCTTTATTAGGCCATAACTTTTGCGTCGTAGCTCCGTTTCTTAAGTTTGACCTATCCCCGCGAAGGTATTTAAGTATACTATAGGCTTTTCAAGATCTCAACTAGTCTAGTTACCATTTAACCTCAGTTTTTACCTTTCAAAATTCTGGACAAATTCATTTATTTTCTGAAAATAATGTTTTCGTCTTAAAAATTGAAACTAGTGTATCTTTTTCGTTACAAGCCCATTTTAACTCATTCAATCGGCTACGCTTTCGTTATTGAGTCTATTTTCTATATTCCTGGCCTAAAATGATTACCAAGTTACTGAGTTTGCTGTATTTATCAAAATGAGACAGAATCTCTTTTAAAAGTGCCAAACTATTTTTACAAATCTTCTAGTCATTTTACCAGTTAACCACAACTTCAAATCTAGTCCTAGTTCATCCATCAACTTCTCAACATGATAATAATGATCTAACCATAAACTCAACAATGTTCTAAGGTCCATGTAAATAATCCTCAAGAATGTTTAAATATACAAGTTTACTAACATACATGTTTATAAGGTTTATTACCACTTTCTTGTGAAGAGTTTTACCTATTAGTTTTTTTGAAATAAAAACTTGTTCGAAACATAATCTTTTGTTAATGGATCTTTGTGAATGTAAATCTTTATCAACATGTACCAAGTGATAACTAAGTATATACTTGACTAACAATATGACATAAAGAAAAACATGAAGTTTTTGTAGGGTATGATTACTTACAAAATTGATTAGTGAGATATGAGTACAAGACACTTGATTAACTCTAAGATTAATGTTCCAAATACTTGTTAGAATGCCCTAGGAGTGCTTGAACTTAGCCACAATCAAGATCTCTCTTCCTTGTTCCTCCTAGAGTGTGTCGATTTGTAGTATAGGATGGGAAGGTGAGATATTTTTTTGAACTAACTAGTGAAAGAATGAAGTTACTTGAAGTATATATATATAGCAAGAGATTGTCAAAGTCCAAATAGTAGTTTTAATTAAGCATGGGATGGGAAGGTGAGATATTATTTTGAACTAACTAGTGAAAGAATGAAGTTACTTGAAGTATATATATAGCAAGAGATTGTCAAAGTCCAAATAGTAGTTTTAATTAAGCATGGGTTGGGTATGGAGAAGGCATGGCCGATTGGACATGGGGATGGGGGGGGCAAGACTTTCTTGGTTAAGACTTGAAAGTCTTGTAGCTAGCCATGCTTTGAAATTTAGAAGGCATGGTGTTTAATAAATGCTTGTACTTTTGGTCTAGTGTTACTTTTTCAAACTAAGGAGGGGGGGCAATAAGGATAAAATGGGACTAATTGAGTAGTTTTGATACAATAGTGTATATATTATATGTATTGGGTGTTAAAAATAGGTATTGGTTTTTGTTTCGGTGATTAACGAAAGTTATGCGTAAATAAACGTAGGATATAAAGAAATTATTTTTGGTGTAAGAGAATATTTTTGGAATTTTTGTAATCTTTTTGGAAGTATAGAAATACATAAGAAATAATCATTAGGAGAATTGAGTATATCGGGTGTTAAATTTTGAATTACGAATAGTGTTTGTTGAATTGCCAACCGTATGTAGTTTAAGAAAAGAAAATTGTTTTTTTGAGTTAAAAATTGTAAATTGGAGTTTGAAAATAAATGTTGACGTGGAAAATTACGGGTTGCTACAAAAATCGTATAACGTCGCTTATCCTATTTTCCGACACTAAGCTAAATGTCGAGTGCTAATCTTAGCTAGCACCAATCTACCACGATTCACTTGATCCTTTCTACTTCACACAATCAACACCCTTGACTCGATCTACCCGATCTATCCTTGATCCACTTGATCAATACACTAGCCCATAAGCTACAAGAGATCTCCAAGATCTCGACAAGATCACAATGATTAACCCTCACTTGACTCAATCTACCCTATCTACTCTTGATCAACTTAATTAACACACTAGGTCACAAGCTACAAGAGATATTCAATATCTCTATAAGATCACAATGATCTTCTCTTACAAACTCTCAAAAGAAAAATAAACTTGATGTATACAAAGATACAACAAGTATGTAACAAATGTTACAAGTGCTCTAACTACAACTACAACACTTTGTATCTTCTTGGATACCTTGTGTTATTCTCTTGCACTATAAGAGGAATGAAGGTGATCCCTAAGTTGGATGATTGGATCACTCTTAAACAAAAGAAAACTAAAACTAATGATCTAGAAGAGAATATGTGATAAGAGTATTGAACTCAGAAAGTTGTGTGTGAAAAAGGATGCCCAAAAACTGTGAAGAGGGCTGGTATTTATAGGCAGAAAAAATCTGGCCGTTACAGGTACACGGTACCACTAAATCACCCACGGTACCACTAAATTTAGTGGTACCATGGTACCGTGCCAGACAAAAGCGCTCCTCTTTTTGTCTTTAGTGGTGAAAACTTATTTGGGGAAGTTTGGAGCTGATTTTGAGGGAAAATAGCTGTTATGTTATTTGAACTTATTTTTCCAATAAAACATTTCTTAATTATTCAAAAATAACTTGTAAAGTATATTTTTGAAAAAATGTTTTGTCACATTAAAAATGTGAAGTTTTAAACACAAATTCACTTCTTTGATCATTTGTCAAGTTGTAAATTTGTTTGTGTATACCTAGAGTGATTTGTGTAGAAATGGGATCTTTCGACTAAAAACTTGTTTGCGTTAATTTTAACGTAACGTGTTTTCACATTTTGTCATCCTCAAAACATAAAGTTATCGAAAGATATAAATAACGTTTTTAGAATATTATTTGCATCAACAATCACCACAATCCTTACCATCATTTGAATCGTTTGAGTGCATTGCTCAAAAGGCCCTTTGTCCAAACACTCGTACCGAATCAAATGCACGTTGAACAAACTCAACCATACTTTACCACCTATAGGATTAGAACCTCCACCATCAAATGAGCATGATGCTCACATTCATTGTTTATCAATCTCCACTAGGATTAATTAGTACCACTTTCATAAGTTATCAAAGTATTAGTAATACTTTGTCGTTAAACCTTTGCATAAGTTTCGTTAAAACTTAAATCAACATTTTAACAACAATCTCAAAGCCAACCTCATACATCCCGAGAAACAATGACTCTTGAGGAGTATACATAAGAAACTCGAGTAAATTCCTCTTGTCATCATCTAGTGAATATAATCTTAAAACTAAGTATATTTAGGATAGGTCTATCCGATTCAAACACTTTGGGTTCATATCTTCACTTAGGAAAACATGATGTTTCAGAAAACTTTATGCCTAAGAAATCATGCGTTTAGTTTTCATCTTGTTAAAAGGATAATGTATATCCTATGCATCATTCTCTCCTTGCAACATGAACGGTTGTGTTACAAGAGATTTCATTACACCTCATTGGCTAAATGATCTTAAACAAACATCTACAAGTTCTATGAACTAACAATGTTTTCATAAGCATGATATCCCTCATCTTGTCATACTTGTTTTCATAAGCATGATAACTTTATCCCATGAGATAATCTTACTTGTTGAAAGATACTATATGTATCTATTTCCTTTCAAGTGTACATCATAACCAAACATTGCTCATAATCTAGTTCAAACCTTGTGCATATCCAATGTTAAAACTACACATCTCTGGAGCATACACAAGATCTATTAAAGTTGGTAACTTTACTTAGATTTTTGTTCCAAAGAACTTTCTTGAGAACGTTCTTAATTTAACATATTCCATTATCACACACAAACACATTTTTTGGTCTTAGATGATCAAATCACTTTCATAACACATTTTTGTCAAATTCTTATGTAAAACATGACATCTTCATCACCTTAGTTTTAATAAATATAGTTAAGTCTCATTAAGTCAAGTATTGGTGAATTATCATCTTTTATATACTTCAATAGGCAAAAATAGGAATTCCTATCTTCCAGACATGAGAATGACTACTGGAGAACCTATTGCACTAGAAACTCAATTTAACCTTAAATTGCTTCCAGGAGAGAAGTTGGGTATGTGGAATCATCTATAAAAATGGTCGTGTTTAGCCTGAATTGAGCACCGCTAGTAATAGTCTCATATTCATTCTCCAACTTGAAAAATCTTAATTCCTATACCTGCCTAAAGTAAGTATTAAAATAAGATATTTTGCCTCGCCTTGGTATATTAATCAAACATGTAGTAGATATGATATTTTTTTTATTAGAATCACTTGCATCACACATACATGTGTTGATTACATGTTTTTGTTTGATATAGTATTTTGATGTTATCATGATAACTATTTAAGTAATAGTCAAATGTGTAAAACTTGTAAAGGTTTTGTCTGCATGCTTATATGTTTCATGCTACTAAATGTTAACATGATTTGTATGATATTTTCATTCTTTCGTTATATGTTGTTTCGCAGATTAACGTGCTACTTGTTAACTCATGATATGTCATTTTGATACATACGAAATTTTTTTTATGATGAAAGCTCTTGTCTCTTGTTGACATTCATTAAGTCTTTTCGTAGGATAGCCTAAATGATGCTTGCTCCAAAATGTTAAAATGGTTTGCATGAAACTTTCGTCTCACTTCTTTTGTGACTTTGTCACACTATTTGTTTGCCACGTGTGCACTTATAATTTGTCAAAATGCTTTTGGTATGATAAACATTTAGAAGTCATTTTTATTAATCACATAGATCATTGTGTTAATTAATGGGTAAGTATGCTTAAGTGACTAAGCCTAACATCAAAACAATTTCACAATGTAGTATCTCAAACGATGTCATGCTCTCTTGTAATATGATTATTTGTCTTGATGCTATGTGGTAACTTTTTATTTGTTTTTGTTTATATAAGATGTTATCTTATGATTTCTATCATAATCACATCTTTTGTCATTAACACTTTTGTCTTGTTGGTTGATAACATATTATTTGTTATCTCACTTCGTTATGCCTATTTTGCATATTGCTACGTAGATTAGTAATATGTTTATGGGACCCTTTCACTTGCATATAGTTTTTAAAGTTAATAAGATTAAGTTTTAGAGGCTTGAAATTTGTGTTTGCGTATCTTTCAATCGACCTCTTTCCAAAACTCATTATTGCTTCCGCCTTCCTAAAAATATCTCCATCATTTTTTTAGTTATAACAATACACCTCCCATGAGGAAACCACATGCCTCGTCATGCGATCATCTCGCATTGATAGAGAAGAGCTACGTGACTTCAAGGATGAAGTTCTTTGTATACTAACCAACATCCGCAAAAATATTACTAAGCTCATCGCTTTCATTAACCTGCAACCTCCTAAACACTTTATCGTCATTCTTCATTCGATACATTACACATTATGTTGGATGTCCACCGATTAAGGCGGAGCGAAATTCATTCATATAATTGTCTTTCTTTGTATTAATGAACACTTACTCATACCAACACATAGGTTCACACCACTCAGTTAAAATCAGCTCACAAAATCACAAGTGTTTCAAACCTTCTTAACCCAACATCACAGTTTTGCACCAATACCTCGTCAAGTGAAAAACACATCATGTGTTTGAAAAACCTCTTAAGCGAAAACCATTGAGTCTCCTTAGACTTTGACTAGGATTTATGGAACCAAATCCATAGTTATAAGTAAATAGACCTTATCTCGAACCTTCGTTTAATCAAAAACGACAAAACGTGACCAATTCAAATTCTGGTCCCAAGGTACCCTTTGATAAGACGAACGGAACCAAAAATTTGGTTCCGCCCAATCCGTGGGTACCTGGTTCAGTTTTTAACCATTTAAACCAAACAACCCTCTCACAACCAACGAGTCTAGGATTTTCTTTTTAACCTTAATCTCAAAACTTCATTGTCTAGAACACCATCATAGGATCTCATCCTTTTCATTCTTGATACATATCAAGCACGTCATTGTCAGTGCAAACGATATATCAAAACCATCATTCTCAACACGTTGGTCTAACCAACACTCTCCCATTATATGATGTCATTCTCATCCTCATATAGGTATCTAGTATTTCTAATTTTTGCATATGGAATTTCTATTCCTAAGTGATCATTGTCTTCACTTCCTCTCAACTCTATTCGAGCATATATTATGGCATGATACATCATCTTTGGTAGATGATAATGTCATAACCTTAACCATCTTCAATATTCCTATAGCATTTGCTATACATACGAGTTTCTAAATTCATTATAACCACCACCTTCCATCACCTCTTTCACTAATCATCACCCCCATAGATTAGCGAAAAATCTACTAGTAAACCAACACCAACACTAGCACCACTCACTCTTAATATTTCAACTTCATATTTTCCTTCTAGGCATTATTTTGTAGGCTTTCATCATATTATATTCTCACCTTTCTTATGATGGTAATTCTTATTAGAAGACTACACTTCATGAGATCTTTAATCATGATTCTCTACTTTGAGTTGCTTGTGATTATATCATTGAGATATTGCGTCATATATATGCATCTTATTTTTCTTCAAGATGAATTATATTGCACTAATCCTTCCATTGTAGGTTCATCATCTTATATGCTCAATCGTATACGGCACACTCATCTAAGGATGAAGTTTGCATCGATTATTTTCCTTCTTTTATTGTAGGTGCTTCATGACGTCCTTGAACCAGGAGGAATATCTATCAAGCACTTTTCTTGCATCGTCTATACACTTGGTCGTATATGACATATCTGTCTAAAGACATAGTTTCTATTATACTAATTTTTATTTTGTAGGTTCATCTTGACGCCCTAGAGCAAGGGGAGCTTCCGTCAAGCATTAGAGAATGCATCTTATACACACTTTGTTGTATATCACATGCTCATCTAAGGACGGATATAGTTTTGCACTAATATTTGTTTTGTAGCTTTTTTATCTTAAATTGACGCCTCGATCAAGGGGGAGCATGCACGCATTCATAATCACTCTCATCTTTCGACAAATGGGAGGAGATAGTCCAACATAGCTTACCCACATGTATCGTTTTCTATGTGCATTTTATACATCATAAATTTCTCATATATTTTTTGTTTGTTGCACAACACTAATCTTGATGTAGGGTAAGGGTCTAAATTTGATCCATGGATCCGCTACCAAACAAGGGCAATAACCTAGGGGACGCAACAACCATAGAGGATTCGAGTAGACATTTTAACTTCACTAGGGATGATGCAAGCTCGCCTTTTTCGAGGAGAAATGAAGTTAACTCCAAGGACACACCCTTTTTGTTTCGACAAAAGGGGGAGAAGAGTGTAAACGGAGAAGGTAATATAAAAGGTAGGGGGAGAAGAGTGTAAACGGAGAAGGTAATGTTAAAGGTAGTACGGACACAAGTAATTTTTTACATTTTACTATCTATCACATTTACATATTTTGTCATCATCAAAAAGGGGGAGATTGTTAGTGCAAATATTACGATATTAAATCTATACAGTCTCGTTTTTTTTATTGATGACAAACATGTAACTTGATACATAACGTAAAATGTACAAGTTACTTGTAATCATATTTTGTCTCAACATACATTCAACACCTCTCGACTTCTCAAGTCCTCGTATGGTACAACACAGGTTCGTACATGTTTGATATGTGGCATTATGATCAAACCCTTTAACAAACCATCTAGAATGTTTATAATACGTTTAGAGTCATTAAGTATTTTAAAAGGTTAATCATTCTACTTCGAACCTCATTTTACATTGTACATCATGTTTCCTAAGTTGCATTCATAGGATAAGTACACTTTAGGTGTCAAACTAAGACAAATGTGTTTACTCATAAAAATGATGTTAAAGACATAATATCTTAAATCCTATAATAGCATAAGTAGTTTAACATTTTTAGTAACACATAAACTAACATGGTATAACTTGGTGAATGTATATTAGTTAGCTAGTATATACATGTTACATATTCATATACATTTACATGTTATATTCATTTACATTTTGTTTCTTAATATGGAATATATACAATGACATCATGGCATGCATCACATTGATATCTTTAGGATATCTTGAAGATCATAAGAATATCTTGGATTGATCTTCACTCAAAGATTAGATTTGGAAATATCTTGGTTAGATTTGGGAAAGATATTTGGAGATTTCTTGTCAGACACCCGCGGAACCAAAAGCTAACAAGGACGGATCCCCGCGGATCCCTTTTTTGGTTCCTTGGTCTGCTAACCTTGTTGGCTATAAATAGCAGCCCATTGTCCACCCATTTCCAGCCCACTTGAACACACATTCTCTCTACTATGTTTTCATACATTTAGACCAGTAGTAACATACATTAATCACCCACATTATCATGATCATAATGCTTCTAACTTTCATTATGTTGTAAGCATACTCCCGAAATGATCCTGTGAAGCAAGCTCAGAGATCTTGAGTCATCATCCACCACAAGCATACATATATGAAGATCTATCACAACAAGCTTAGGTAACTTGTGATCTTCATCCATTGAAGGCTTCCTATCAATGGAAGTTCATTTAGATTAGTCATTCAAATCCATTAGACATTTGTGTTATGGATCATCATTGTATCATCACAATCTATTCACCAAACTAGATTAGATGGTTTATGTGTTTGTGCCATAAAACACAAGGTTTTTATTTTGGGCCATAAAACATAACGGGAGTGGTTGTACTCTTGTAAAAGAACTCGACATCTAGCTTAGTGTCAAAAATATTGTATAAGCGACGTCAGGATGGTTCTACCTCGAACTAGAACCCGGTATTTAGCTTTGTACCAGAAAAAATGTAAGCGACGTTTGTAAGGTTTTATCCGCCGAGAAGGGAGCTTGTTGATCTAGTGAAGTAACTCTCGAGTTGGGTACTCGGGGAGTGGAGTAGGGCGGAGAGGAGCTCCGTGACCGAACCACTATAAATCATCGTGTTCGGTTTGCGCTTTCTTTTACTTACTGCTTTACTTTTATACTTGCATTATATTATTGCTTGTGTTGTGACTTGTTGGTTATACTTGTGTGACAACTTTTTTTAGTATATGTTAGTCATAAACTACAATTGGCATCTTTCATATTACAACAAGCTAAATTGGATATTTGATACAACAAGTTTTAAGAATTTAAAACGGTAACGTATTCAACCCCCCCCCCCCCTTTTACTTTTTCACACATTGCTTCATTGAGGTGGGAATCCACCATGTTGGAAAAGGTATAGAGGAAGTCAAGTTCCTCATTTATTTGACTTTGAGTTTGTGGAGGTTCAATCCACATTGACTCGTCAATGCCATGGAGTGTTGAGCTTGGTGAGAATGGTTGAGGTTGAGGTTGTTGTGGTGGAGCTTGATCACGTTAGAGAGGACCATGGATGTCCCTATAAATAGGGTGGAAGAGTAGTGGTTGTTGTTGTGAAGGTTCAACCTCAAATGGCATTGGTGGTGGATTGGTGGATCTTGGAGGTAGGTCTTCCAAGGTTTATAAGTATGGGTGTGGAGAGGTTGGTGGTGTGGCAAACAACTCTATAGGTTGGAGTTTTGGAGATCTTGGAGGTGATGGTGATTTGGGTAATTGAGATGGTGCGGGAGGTGGTGTGGTGGCCATTGGTGTTTTTGTTGGTGGTGGAGTGGTGATAATGATATGTGGAGGTGTTGGAGTTGAAAAGGTGATAACGCTCAAGTTGAACATGTTTTTAGTCTCGTTATCGTTAGTTTTGTGCATCATATTTGGTTATATTTGTGTGTATTTGTTACTAAATCGTGAAAAAGTGTATATGTAAGTAAATATAGCCAAGTACAGGAAAAGATGATAAAAAGATGAAGAAATGAAGTGATTATGCACATTGGAAGATACACGAGAGGAAAACGAGAGAGAAACCACACGAGAATTCAAGGATTTGATAATGTCAATATTTCTATGTTCATATAGCAAGAAAAGATCAAGTTCTATGAAAGGAAGTAGTGCCACAACAAAGGAACAAGTACGCAACGAGAAAAGAAAAGAAAAATAAAAAATGTGTGCTCATGAAGGCCCCATCCGATCGAATGGTGCCCGCATCCGATTCGGATGGGAGAAGAATAATTTACCGAGAGATCCAACCGATCGGTTGGACCTCAATACCGATCGGTTGGAAGAGACTGTTGTTACAAAGTTGCATTTATTGACGAATGTTAGCCCCATAATCATGGTGGCTTATCATTTCCTGCTTATTTACCACTAGAGGACGTTTTTGCTTGAGGAAAAAGGGTTCCTTCACTTATTTAAAGGACCCAAGGCTAGATTACAAAGTATGACACCCAAAAACTTAGTGAAGGCTTGCACCAAGTCCTTGCTAAACTTATTATCATTGCCCGAAAGCTTGTAATTGCTGTGAAAACGTCCAGGGAACCTTGAGTTCGAGTCTCAAGAGTTGTGTTCGAGTGTGGAGCTGTTTACGTGTAATCATAGGCGATTGGAGGAGTGTGGTTGCTATAGTTCCACAATTCTAGTTCTTGTAATTCCACAATTAGGTATTTCTTGTTGAGTTAATATGAACTACTTTTACTTTAAGATGAATGAAAGTATGGTTTGTTACTTGTGTTTGATTATAATTGTTATGGAGTGATTTTGGTTATACTTGTGTGTATGATGTGACAATTGTTGGAGTATTCTTATTTCATAGTGATGCATGAAAACATGTCTTGTTTTATAACTTTGTTGAAATACAATCTAATCTTGCTTAATTAGTTGGTAAAAACAGTTCTAAAGATTAACAATGGCCGAAAGGATTTTCTTTATGTTTTTATTCCAAAAAGTTAGTGCACGAATTAGTATGGACTATGGTGTGTGACAAGCACCATATTAACTCATTAAAATGGATTTGGAAACGATTTCATCACGGGAAAAGGCCGAAAGGATTCGTAGGAATTCTTAAAATAAGAAATGCTTTTCAAACAACAAAGAGTTCAATAGAATTGTTGTAATAGTTAAACAAGGCCGAAAGGAATTAACTAGGAGATTGAATTCTTAGAGATGATTTCTCATGATAAAAACCATTGATTGTGAATCACTCATTTTAAGTTGTGTATCATTACAAGTTACACCCAACTTGGTAGATTATTCTATACAATTAGTCAAGGAACTACACACAAGTATATTTTTTTTTTGATTGATTGGATTTTACTTGCCTTATAATTTGCACCAAATTGGAATGACAACCCTTTTTGTTAAAACTTATTTTACTAAACCCAAACAACAATTCCCTTGGGACGATCTCGACTTACCTACCTTTACTACCACGGACGAATATACTTGCTCGTATGTGTTGATTAGAGAATTAGATAAATTGTGTTTATAAATTTTTAAAACTTGCACGACCCGCGACACATCAAGTTTTTGGCGCCACTGCCGGGGAATTGGTTAATTTACTTGGTAGTTTGGTTTAGTAGTTTATAAGTTTTGTAGTAAAGAAAAAATAAAAAAAAAAAAAAAGTTTGGTTCGGAGCCAACCGAACCGGATGGATGCCCATCTGATCGGTTGGTGGCCTCGGTAAAAAGTTTTTAGATTTTATTGTTTTTCTTATTTTTCAGTTTTAATGTTAGAGTAAATGTTATGTTTAATGTGATTAAGTGTTAGAGTAATTAAGATAATTAATAGGGTAATTAGAATAGTTTTTACATGCTTTTAGTGTTTTATTAAACTTAGTTAATGTAGTTAATTTTAGATTTAATAGTTAGTAGTTAAAAAGTTTTTATCCATGTGTTAGTTAATGATTAGTAGTTAATTAGTTTAATGAAATTTAATGTTAGTAATTATGTTTAGTTTTTCATTTTCTTTTATGAATTAGTTTAATGGTAGTTATTAAGTTTTTATATTAAGAAGTTTTAATTTAGTTTTCAAATAAAAAAAATAAAAAAGAAAAAAAAATTAAAAATTTCGATCTAACCGATCGGATGTTGCCCGCATCCGATTCGGTTGAGTAAATCTAATTTTTAACGATTCAACCATCCGATCGGATGGAGTTCAATACCGAACGGATGGATGCCTCGGTAAAAGTTTTTGAAATTTTTAATTTTTAGTTGTTTTGATGTTTTAAGAGTTTGAAGTTGTTTGTTTGCTTGCTTTGGTTTAATATTTTAATATGTTTCGATTATAACTAACCCTCACGCTAATAGTTTGGATTTTTTTTTGTCTTTGTGGTTATGTTATAGTTAGTGTTTAAGTAGAATGGAGAGTTTAAGCAATGTGTCGGAATACTTGAGAAATTTGGAAGAGATGCTGAAAGATTCGGGTGATTCATTGGAGAGTTTGGAAAATATTTTGGAAGAAGCTAAGGTTGATTTTGAAAGGAAAGAAGAAGTTGGAGAAAATCATGTTTGTTTACCTAAGGAGAAAAGAGTTGTTGTGTTTACACGAGCACCACCTGAAGAGTTTGATGCACCGTTCATAAGGTATGCTACACCTTGTGGTGTGGAAGGTATAAAAGCTTGGGATGCTCAGCTTAATATAGAATATGGTGACAACTACATTACGAAAGATATGCTTGGTAAGCTTGGTTTTGTTAGACTTGACTATGAGGATTATGGAAGAAAGATAGTGAGAGATGTGAATGTCAATATTCATGGTCACGTTTTCAAAGTTGATTTTGTTGTTTTGGAATATGGGAATGCTGATGAACCAGAAGTTGTGTTTGGTAGGGATTTTATGGTTAAGACTAAATGTAGGATTGATTTTGCATTGGGAGAGATGAGGATTGATGTTGATGATATGGTAGAAGAAAAGGTAGGAAAGGGAGAGATTGTTAAAATGGGAAAAGCGAATAGAAAGAAAACACCACTTAACAAAGTTACCCAACCCTCCACCCCTAAGAATGAAAGTTCTTCATCTAGTTCACCACCCAAATCACCACAAATAGTTAAACCATTAACCCAAGAGCAAAAGGAAACGATTTTGGAAAATTTGGAAATGAAGTTTAAGGAGCTTATGGAGGAAAAGCCGGTTATTGATGTGTTGAACAATTACATGACTTATCGTAAGAAGTTGGATGCAGTTATGATGGCAAGGGCTAGGTTAGAAGATAAGAATTTTGATGAGATTGCAAGAGAAAGAATAGTTGAGAATGGGTTGCCCAAAAAGGAGAGCGATCCGGAAAATTTTGTGTTACTGATTAAAGTGAATGGAACAGATGCGATGTATGCATTGGCTGACACGGGAGCAAGTGTGAATGTAATGCCATATCCATTGTATAAGAGATTAGGACTTGGTAATCCTCAACCAAATTAATATAATCTTACTATGGCTGATAATTCACGAGAAAAAGCGATGGGAGAAGTAAAGAATGTTAGAGTCCAAGTAGGATATCAAGCTTTCTTGGCCGATTTTCTTGTGCTTAACATTCCGGTGGATAAGGAGTTACCATTATTGTTAGGAAGAACGTTTTTGAGAACTTGTGGAGCTATTATAGATATGGGTAGAGGTACTATGACTATTAGTGATGGAATCTTGAAGCATACATATTATCCTAAACCTAGAGGAAATATTGTTAAGGAAGTTCATGAAGATGAAGAAGAAGACCATTTGGGTTGTTTTGAAGTAGGTAGAGATGAAGAAGGGAGGCCTAAATATGAACCGGTTGTCCCAAGTTACTTTGACATTGAAGATGAGATGGAAAGAGCTCTAGCGATGGAGGCTTTCTATAACCCATTTAAGAATGTTTTTGTGTTTAACAAATTGACAGATTTTCTTGGATCTTTACCGGTCCAACTAAAGAATTTAGAATGGGGACCCGAAGGATCTAGTGTTTACAAGAAGGAAGAAGGAGACGGAGAATGGCATGTGAAGTTTGATATAGTTTGTCCGGATGGAAGGAACTTTACAAGGAAGTTTAAAACGCAAATGACTAACCGAAAGTTGTCCGGGAAGTTTCAAAGTGAAGATATCTTGAGGCACGAGTATTTTGAAGGATGAAAGACAAGAGTTTGAAGAATAAAAGCACAAAGCTTGTGCTAGAGTTTTGTTTTTTTTCTTTTTAATTTTTATGCATTTCTAGTAGTTTAATGTTTGCATTTAAGTTTGAGTTTAAGTTAAGACCTTTTGGTTGTCTTGGTTTTATTAAGTTTTAAGTTTATGAAGTTATGTTTTGAGTTTAAGAGTTAAGTTTTGTTTTAGAAGTTGTAGAGATAGACTTGAAAAACAAGTTGGGAGATTAAGTGTGGTGGAGTATTTTTCATGCTTAAAAGGAGTATTTTTGAAGAGTGAAAACACTTTTACTTGTTCTTACAAGTGTGATAAAGTGTTGACAAAAGAAAAAGTGAAGCTTTTGCAAAAATTCAATCCGAATCAGTTGGATCAAATACTGATCGGATGGAGTGAAATATATATACTCAAGATTTCAAAAATCACAAAAACACACACACACTCAATCCACCAAACTTGGGGTTCAAAAATTCGACCATTAGGAGTCTATTAAGTGTTGCAGGAGTGTTGAAGGATCATCTATGGCACCTAAACAAGTAAGTAACATCATCAATTTGTATTAATTAGGTTTTAATTCGGATTTCTTGAATTAGGTCAAAATTTGGGTATTTTGATATAGTTCGAATTAAGATGTAATTTTTTCTGGAATAGATGGGTAAATGATTGAGGAATTCACTACAAAAAGAATTAGATAGATTGATTAAGTTTTTAGGAAGAATTGATTGATTGAATTTTTGGATTAAAATGGGTCAAAACTTTGAATCGATTTAGATTGCAATTGATGATTCCCAGGTGTTATTTAGTTTTTGATTAGTGATGTTAGGATGATGCATTGTGGATTAGAACATAAATTGAGGAGCTTTGATTTGGTAGTGTTCATATGTTCTAGGAAGATTGAGAAATCATGCGATTATGTTATAAATATGTTTTGGAGATGAGTGGGATATGTAGAAACCATGATAATTGATCAAATGCATGATAGGAAAGAGTAGAATTTGATAGAATTGATTGGAAGTCGGAGAAAGAAAAAGTTTTTGAGACAGTAGGTCCCAACCGATTCGGTTGGGGGCAATACCGATCGGTTGGGCTGGGACATTTACTCCATCCGATTCGGTTGGAGGAATACCGATCGGATGGATGGCTCGGTAAATGAAAAAAGAAAATTTTTAAAACGAGTTTTGTGACTTCTAAATCATGTAATCTTGGTTCTTATGCTCTTATACTATCATATGTTTGTGTTTTCTACAGAGTTATGTTGCAGGTGGCTCGAGTTCATCACGTGGTGGAGTGAATCCGATTGTAACAAAGTATGTGCAAAGGAATGCTAAGAGCAAGGTCAAATATACTCTCAATCCGGAGCGTAATGAAAACTTGAAGTTTAGCAACCTTAGGAAGGAAGAAAAGCACGCTTTTCGGGAGCGTCTTTTAAAGCTACAAGGGAGAGAAATTGCTAAGCCAAGGTTAGTTGATTGGAATTTCTTTGCAGAATATGATTGTGAGATGGAGTTGAGAAAAATGATGAGAATGTCGTATGTATGTGAGGGAGATGGTGATTGTTTTGAAGATTTTTCGTGGGAAAGAGCGTTTAGTATTTATGAGAATGTTAATCGAGAATGGTGTTTGGAGTTTTTCTCCACGTTTTATTTTGAAAGAAAGATTGTGGATGTCGTGAATGATAAATGTATCTGGTTTAGGCTTTGTGGTAGGGAGCATGTTTATACTTTGCCGGAATTTGCTGTTGCTCTTGGCCTATACGATCAAGATGAAATTGAGCATCGTTTGTTTCCACCTCATTTTGCGAGATTGGTAAGGAAGCATAATGAGTATGAAGGAATTACGGATTATTGGAATAGAGTGGGAGATCCAGGTTGTAGTAGAAGAAACTCGTCCAAGTTAAGGAATCCTATTATGAAGATTTTACAAAAATTGATCGCTTGGGGGGGTTTTGCATAGAACAGGTAGCAGGGATAAGTGCAATCAACCGGATTTGTGGCTTGGATAATAGCCGAGTATCTTTCAAGAAGAGCACCAGGGATAAAGGATAATAGTGTGATTTGTGGAGGTCACTATGTGACTATGTTGGCAAGAAATTTGGATTATTTCGTGAATGAGGAATTGGAGAAATATTCGGAGATGAAGGAGAGTGAGACGTGGGATGATAAAAGTTTCGGTAGAGCGTTGGATAGGAAAACAAGGATGTTTGGAGCTTGGACAGAACCAACGATGGTCGCACCTCAAGGAGCACCACAACAACCTTATCAACAACAACCGTATCAACCACCACCACCAATTGGGAATGTTCATGCCCCGGGTAGTTTTGACTCGGGATGGGGAGATTGGAATCGTGAATTGAATGAGATAGAGTGTAGGGAAGTGTGGAGAGATTCTATGATGATGAGGCAAAATTACAACTATGATTATTCCATGCCGATGCTTCAACATGTGGCTCGTGATGCTGACTATGAGGTACCTCCCTACAACCCACCAAATGTTCCACCCTACCCAATTCAGTATGACCCATATCCTAGCCAATATCCTTATTCGTATCCCAGGTACGCACCATTCCCCGATCCAGTGCCAGTTTATGGTAGAGTTCCTACAGTTGGAGGTTCGAGTTACGATGTAGGAGGTTCTTCGTTAGGTGTTGGAAGAAAGAGGCAAAAAGCTTTCACAGTTTTTGAAGGAGAAGAGAATTATGAGGAAGAAGAAGAAGAGGAGAATGATGACGAAAGTGAAGATGAACGGACTCATGGTAATGAATACATGGATGCCGATGATTGATGATCATCGAAGATTTGGTTGTGTTTGTGTTTTAAAAACAATGATGGGTCGAACAATTTCCGTTTCCACTACTTTAACTTAACTTTCTTAGGATTTTATTATTTATGGTTTGTTTTGAACTACTTTTGTTTGTTTTAGTATTTTGTTTGTTTGTTTCGCATATAGTTTTTGCAGTTTTTGCAGGGGAAGAATTAACGGAAGCTTAGTGTTGATCAATATTTGGAGTTAGAAGAACTCATGTGGTTACTTATTGTCAAATATGCCTATGCGAATTTTTCCCGGGTAGTATTTTTTTTTAACTAAATTTTTCCCATTTCCTTTACTTTTAAGTTCATTTTATTACACTGAGGACAATGCAAAACTTAAGTGTGGGGGAGGGAAGAAAATAGGAAAAATTGGTTTAATTTTTAAATTTTTAAGTTTTTAGTAGAATTTTGGGATTCAAGTGACTAGAGTTAGGTTCGCCCTTGATGTTCTAGTTATTTTCTTATATATAGAATGATTCATTGGTAAAAAATCAGGCTATTTGAAAAAAAAATTGGAATTTAATCAAGTAAGGAGAGCTATTGATAACTATTGCTAGCACATGTTATAACCCACCTTAAATTGTGAGGATTTAAGCCTTTTTGTATAAAGCGTTTCTTATGCTCTATATTTCGTTATGAGTGTGCCGGTGATTATGTTGATTCTAGAACTTGTATGTGTTATGCATTACGGTTAAAATTACTTTCGAGTAATAAAATATATTCAAATGATAAGAGGCAAATTAGGATTTACACCAAATGGCCATCCGTTTACAAAAATATTTTTTGCTAACCACATCGGTTAGTTAACCTATGTATTTGGAAACCATTTGTTAGCATGAATATTTTACGCTAGATACCCTTAGTTACACCTTCTAAGCCTATCTTTTATTTTGATTAAATCCAGAAAAATACAAAAAGATTTTACACCATACACCTTAGCCTTACCCGAATCAAGTTCAATTGAAGTTCAAAACTAGTTATTTTTTTGATAATTACATGTTGACCACACTTTGATATGTGTATGTGTTGTTTCAATGAAGAAGGCAGTCGCTACTCTTATTTGTATTTTTTGTAGCGTGTGCTCATCCAAAGTGTGGGGGTGACGAAAAAAAAGTGAGTTAAAAAAAAAAAAAAAAAAAAAAAAAAAAAAAAAAAAAAAAAAAAAAAAGAATGAATAGCCAATGAGCTATGAATGTATGAATGGATGAAAATAAAATAGTCAATGAGCTATGAAGGAAGAAAGGAGTTAGTATGAGATGCGGAATAATAATAATCGAAGAAGTTTAGTGGAGTGATCATTTGAGGTATAAAGAGTTGGGAACGGAATTTGGACTTGATTCTTATTTATTTTTACTTTGTAGAAACCAATCACAAATAATTCCCATGTCTTATCCTTACCTTTACCAATTACTTGATTCGTTGTTAGCTTTCGAGCATCCGGATTTGGTGATGGCTTTGTTTAGATATGTAGTGCATGGATGTTCTAGTGACCATCCGGGTTTTTGAATAGTTGAAAAACGTTGCTAGCGAGCTAGTGCGTGTTTTGGTGACCATCCGTTATGCAAATAACGTTGTTAGCGAACCAAGGTACAATCTAGTGACCATCCGTTGCTTAGCTAGTCAAGAATTCGTTGTTAGCAAGCTATTATGTTCTTGTATGAAGTATTTGCACAATAGCTAGGTAACCGTAACCCTTAACCTTAAACTCGAATAAAAGACCTCTTTGATGTTTTATTTTGTTGTTTTGATACTCGTACAAGCTTATGGTAAGAAACATGAATCATGTCTGAGCAATTGAGTGATGTACCATTAAATTTACCCTTGAGTGTTGAGTGAATTTAAAATTCCTTGGTGAGGTGCTTAGTTATGTTATCAAGCTCAAATTAACTTGTTTATGTTTCAAGAATTTTTCGCAGTTAAAATAAAAATAACAATTGTTCCATTGGGATGGTTGTTGGATTTTTAGAATCATAATGAAGATGCCATTTATATCAAATTTTTCTAAAAGCTAGACTTGCTCGAGGGCGAGAAAAAATCAAGTGTGGGGGAATATGATAACGCTTAAATTGAACATGTTTTTAGTCACGTTATCGTTAGTTTTGTGCATCATATTTGGTTATATTTGTGTGTATTTGTTACTAAATCGTGAAAAAGTGTATATGTAAGTAAATATAGCCAAGTACAGGAAAAGATGATAAAAAGATGAAGAAATGAAGTGATTATGCACATTGGAAGATTTACGAGAGAGAAACCACACGAGAATTCAAGGATTTGATAATGTCAAGATTTCTATGTTCATATAGCAAGAAAAGATCAAGTTCTATGAAAGGAAGTAGTGCCACAACAAAGGAACAAGCAAGCAACGAGAAAAGAAAAGAAAAATAAAAAATGTGTGTTCATGAAAGCTCCATCCGATCGGATGGTACCGGCATCCGATTCGGATGGGAGAAGAATAATTTACCGAGAGATCCAACCGATTGGTTAGACCTCAATACCGATCGGTTGGAAGAGACTGCTATTACAAAGTTGCATTTATTGACGAATTTAAGCCCCATAATCATGGTGGCTTATCATTTCCTGCTTATTTACCACTAGAGGACGTTTTTGCTTAAGGAAAAAGGGTTCCTTCACTTATTTAAAGGACCCAAGGCTAGATTACAAAGTGTGACACCCAAAAACTTAGTGAAGGCTTACACCAAGTCCTTGCTAAACTTATTATCATTGCCCGAAAGCTTGTAATTGCTGTGAAAACGTCCAGGGAACCTTGAGTTCGAGTCTCAAGAGTTGTGTTCGAGTGTGGAGTTATTTACGTGTAATCATAGGCGATTGGAGGAGTGTGGTTACTATAGTTCCACAATTCTAGTTCTTGTAATTCCACAATTAGGTATTTCTTGTTGAGTTATTATGAACTACTTTTACTTTAAGATGCATGAAAGTATGGTTTGTTACTTGTGTTTGATTATAATTGTTATGGAGTGATTTTGGTTATACTTGTGTGTATGATGTGACAATTGTTGGAGTATTCTTATTTCATAGTGATGCATGAAAACATGTCTTGTTTTATGAGTTTGTTGAAATACAATCTAATCTTGCTTAATTAGTTGGTAAAAACAGTTCTAAAGATTAACAAAGGCCGAAAGGATTTTCTTTATGTTTTTATTCCAAAAAGTTAGTGCACGAATTTGTATGGACTATGGTGTGTGACAAGCACCATATTAACTCATTAAAATGGATTTGGAAACGATTTCATCACGAGAAAAGGCCGAAAGGATTCGTAGGAATTCTTAAGATAAGAAATGCTTTTCAAACAACAAAGAGTTTAATAGAATTGACGTAATAGTTAAACAAGGCCGAAAGGAATTAACTAGGAGATTGAATTCTTAGAGATGATTTCTCATGATAAAAACCATTGATTGTGAATCACTCATTTTAAGTTGTGCATCATTACAAGTTACACCCAACTTGGTAGATTATTCTATACAATTAGTCAAGGAATTACACACAAGTATAGTTGTTTTTGATTGATTGGATTTTACTTACCTTAGAATTTGCACCAAATTGGATTGACAACCCTTTTTGTTAAAACTTATTTTACTAAACCCAAGCAACAATTCCCTTGGGACGATCTCGACTTACCCACCTTTACTACCACGGACGAGTATACACTCTCGTATGTGTTGATTAGAGAATTGGATAAATTGTGTTTATAAATTTTTAAAACTTGCACGACCCGCGACACATCACAAGGTGAGGAAGTTCTCATCATTGATTGGAGATGAGATGTTTAGTGGTGATGAGTCTGAGGATGAGGAGTTGAGGTTGATAAAGCAACATGGTCTGACACTCATCCTAGCAGTTCTTCTATGAGGTCTTGATGGTGATGAGGAGTTGTTTGACTTTTTCATAGTGAAGAGAATGTTTGAGATATTCATAATTTTACTAGAAGTGGTGATGAAGGTGTGAGAAATGATCATCCTAAAGCTTCTAATTTATAGAATCCAAGATTTATAGAAGAGCGCGTTTGGATTTGATGTTAAACCATACAAAATGGTGGTTTCTAATGATTTGGAAGTGGAAGAGAAGCTTGTCAAATCATCAAAGTCAATCCAATGAGATTGAGTTGAGTAAAATGAAAAAGATATGAAGTTAATGCATAGTGGTGAGTGGGAAATCTTATGATGTGATTGATCCATGGATGGCAAGGAACCATTTTGAGGGATCCTTGCTTGGTGGAGAAAGGTAACTTGAGTGGATTTTTGAAATTTCAAGTTTTGGTGGGAAATGTTTTTCCTATTGATCTAAGTGATCTAAGATGATCCTAATATGAGGTATTATCAGTAAAAGTATCCTAATAACAAGAATGAGTGAACTAGTGATGAGACGAAAAGTGTACCGCTTTTAGGGGGTCATTTAAGCCCTAATCCGCGATTATATGATCAAATATTGCCCTAAATCGTTTCTTTTCTCATTTTAGGTACTTGGGACGTGATTTCTGGAATATGAAGCATTTTGGAGCTTTTTGGACGTTTTTATGCTCAAGAATGAAGAAAACAAAAAGACCAAGGAAAGTCAGGATTTTACACCTGACGGCGTCAGGCTTTGGATGCTGACGCCGTCACTTGAAGATGATAGTGGTGGAATTATACACGTGACGCGCCAGAAAGTTTTACATAGGAAGTCTGACGGCGTCACGTGTTAATGGATGTAGGCCGTCAAGTGTTAAGTTAAAGAGAGACGGGCCAGAGGATTTTTGAAGGTGACGGCGTCAGGATCATAGACCTGACGACGTCAGATGATATAGAGTGACGGCGTCAAAGTATTCTTACACGAGAAGGAACCTTAGTGAAACCGCCACAAGTTAATCAAGACAATCACAACTCGCGCGCGGAGTAGCTGTCACTGTTTTGGCCATAAAATCTTCATACGAACTCGGATTTAGGTGATTCAAGAGGCACGGAATCGGGACGAAAAAATCTACAATTTGGTGAAAAAGGGGATCTGACGCCGTCACTTGTGAAGGCTGACGCCGTCAGATCGATGCGGACAGAAAATCAGCTATAAATACAACATCACAACTTCACTTTTTGTAAGCCCTAAACCCTAAGTCCGATTCTAGGGTTTAGGTAGGTGTTTTTCCAGCAACTTAGAGGGTTTCAATCATTTCATAAACATCAAATATTGGTTTGTTGATTCTAACTTAATTATGTCTTTCATTATTATGGTTGTTTGCCCTTCATTGATCATGCTTTGCTAATTCACCTTGTGTCTACTTATGATTGTGTGAAACTTGTATATAATTAATTAGATCTTATTGATTCCTTGTTGATGTATGTGTCTATCGTCATCAATAAAGGTGTGACACTTCAATAGATCTAATTGGTTTAGCTTATAATTCTTGTTTCCTATTGTCTCTTGTTTGATTGGGTGATATCGATGTTAGGCTTAAGAAAACTGGCTAACCTCCTACACGGTAACTTGCTTGAACGTCTTAAGAAACATGAACCAATGCGTACTAGGTTTATTTAGTTGTATTTAATGCATGAGCAAATTCTAGTGATCCCATGTTAGGAGCTTCTTAGCCGGCTCGACATAGGAGTGAAGTAGGAGCTTATAGAGTTGGGGGAGTACGTACGCCACCCCACGAATGGTATTAAGGAATACAACCCGTCAATTAAAACAAGGTGTGACAATTCAATAGGTAGAATTGGATAGCTAGCAAGGAGTAACATATCATAGGTAGACATGCTTCACTTCCCTTGTAGAACCCTAGTTTACTTTCCTGCACATTAGTTTAATTAGTAGCTTTTGGGTTAGTTGATTAGCAACTAATTCCGCCCCTTTTTCCAAAACACGAGATTTTTACTTGCTTTCCATAAAATATAAAAATACAAAAAGAATCATCCATCACCTCTAGACCTAGTTAGAATAATTTCAATCCTAACGAACACTATTCTTTGAGTTGAACGATCAATCCCCCGGTACTTGCCATTTTACTATACTACAACGGTCAGGTACACTGCCTGTTGGGGATTGCAAGCCTCTTGAGATCCCTTGAGAGGTAAAACCTGTTGTAAGGTCGCAAAACCACGCATCAAGTTTTTGGCGCCGTTGCCGGGGAATAGTTATTGTTTAGGTTGAAATTTTATTTTTATTAGGTCTACTCATTAGATTCCTATCTAGTGAGATTTTTATTTTCTTTTTATTAGCTTTCCCGTAGTCTATCTTTTCTTTGTGTCTTTGTTCGTAAAAACCTTTCCATTGACTCTTCCGTTCACCATTATGGAGTACGCGAATCCACCATACTACCGACCACGAAATCCATTCGCCCCTAATGACATCTTGATGTTCAACCAATATCGAGATGAACCCATATATGATGCATGGACTCGTTTTAAAAACTTACTCCGAATAGTCCCTCATCATAGCTTCGATTTAGCATCCCTAACCCAAATTTTTTACGATCGTGTCGACCGATATGACCAAATGTGCATTAACGATTTTGCCAATGGGGACCTTAGGGAATTAAATGTTGAAGAAGCATGGGATGCCATTGAAGATTGTGCCCAGTATTATTATAGAGTAGACAACCCAACAAACGTTAGTACAAGTCAATTGACCACAAATTCCAAGGATCATGAAACAAGTTTGTCTGGGGATGACTATTTTGGGATACCTAAGTGGATGTCATGTAACATCATAGTACAAAACAAACACATAGGTAATCTAGATAAAATGGAGGATGAGGTGGATAATCCAAGCCCACAAAGTACCCCACAAGTCCTACCATCACTTGAGGCACACACACCGCCCGTGACTTACCCGGAAGAAGTAGAAGAAACTTTAGGAATCCCAATGGAGGAAGAACCCTTGGACCAAGCACCACTAGAGGATATAGGTTTGAATACTTATAGTGATAACCTTACTCTTAGTTCCAGGGAATTTCCTAGTGTTGATGAACCGGAACCTCAACCTTTACACAACTTTCCATCCTTAGATATATTTCTAGGAGACAAAAGAGGAACCGACCCACCCATCAACCCATATTATCCGGGTAGTTTTAGGATGAAGGAAGCCATTCACTCACCCCCTTCACCTCACGTGGCATATTTCCACCCTAAGGGTGTGTATCGCTACTTTCACCCACACTTAATCCTAAGTGTAGGGAAAACCTCCCCTATTTCCGTTAAATAAGGGTAGAGTCAGGCTCGTGACTCGAACAAAAACAAGCGCTTCTTGGGAGGCAACCCATGTGTGAAAACGTAGAGGGGGGGTGAATACGTTTGCCATTTTAAAACTTAAAACTTGTTGTATCAAATTTCCAATTCGGCTAGTTCTAATATGAACACTGTCTGTTGTAGTTTATGTCTACCAAGTTGTCACACAAGTATTATCACATAATCACAACACAAGCAATCACATAATGCAAATATAAAAGTAAAGAGATAAGTAAAAGAAAGCGCAAACCGAACACGATGATTTATAGTGGTTCCGTCACAGAGCTCCTCTCCGCCCTACTCCACTCCCCGAGTACCCAACTCGAGAGTTACTTCACTAGATCAACAAGCTCCCTTTCTTAGGCGGAGAAAACCTTTACACGTCGCTTACTTCCTTTTCCGGTACTAAGCTAAACACCGGGTTCTTTACAAGGGTACAACCACTCCCATCGTCGCTTATACAATTTCCGACACTAAGCTAGATGTCGAGTTCTTTACAAGGGTACAACCACTCCCAACACTCTTTGTATTTTAAGGACTAAAATACTAACCTCACTCTACTGATCTAAATGATACAATGATGGTTACAACAATGATCCATGACATAAGTATATCATGGATATGAATGCCTACACTATATGAACTTCCATTGATCGGAAGCCTTCAATGTATGAAGATCACAAGCTCCCTAAACTTGTTGTGATGAATCTTCATGTATGCAACTAAGATCTTCTTGGTGGATCATGAAGTATGCTATGGATGATGTCTCATGATCTTGAGCTTGCTTCACAGGATCATTAACAATGTATGCTTACAACATAATGAAAGTTAGTAACATTATGATCATTATGTAATGGGTGATTAATGTATGAATCTACATGGTTTGCTACTGATCTAAGTGTGTGTAATGAGTGAGGGAATGTATGTTCTAGTTGAATAAAACCAATGGGTAACAATGGGCAAGTATTTATAGTAAAACTAAAACCATGTGTACAACTAAAACCATGTGTAAAACTAAAACCATGTGTAAGACTAAAACCATGTGTAAGACTAAAACCATGTGTACAACTAAAACCATGTGTGTAAAACCATGTGTTACTAATTATAGGAAAACAAGCAAATCACCCCACGGATCCGGCGGATCCCTAAAAAGGGATCCGTCTTTGTATTAATTTGGATCCGTCAAAATGACAGCTAATAGATTTTGATGTATCTTTCCATATCTTGCATATCTAGCCAAATCTTATGAAATCTTCAAATGTCAACTATGTAACTTGAGAATCTAAACAAGATATTACAAAATCTATCCAAGATATTATTCATGATGCATGCCATGATGTCATCCTAATATTTAACTAATAAAGTTTCCATTTTAAGAAATAAACATGTAAACTTGTATATGTTATTCCTAGTGAACTTTGTAATGTGTATATGTATGTAACATGTATCCTAGTGATCATGTAGCATGTATAATGAGGTTCTAAGTAGAATGATTAACCTTTTTAAAATACTTAATGACCTAACCGTATTTTAAACATTCTAATGGTTTGTTAAGGGTTTGATCATAATGCCACATAACAAACATGTACGAACCTGTGTTGTATCATACGAGGACTCGAGAGATGTTGAATGTATGTTGAGACAAGATAAGATTACAAGTAACTTGTACATTTTACGTTATGTATCAAGTTACATGTTTGTCAACAATCAAAACAAACGAGATTGCTTGCACTAGCAATCTCCCCAACGAGACTGCTTGCACTAACAATCTCCCCCTTTTTGATGATGACAAAATATGTAAACGTGATAGAAAGTAAAATGCAAAAAGTTACTTGTGTCCGTAATTACTTACTTTATCCTTGTGTCCGTTTCTCTTTCTCCCCTTTTCTCCTTGTGTCCATAATTACTTACTTTCTCCGTTTACACCTTTCTCCCCCTTTTGTCGAAGCAAAAAGGGTGTGTCCTTGGAGTTAACTTCATTTCTCCCTGAAATGGCGAGCTTGCATCATCCCTAGTGAAGTTAAATAGACTACTCCAATCTCCTATGGTTGTTGCGTCTCCTAGGTTGTAAGCGGATCCATGGATCAAATTAAGACTCTTAACCTACATCAAGGTTAGTGGTGTGCAACATAAAAAGAATATATATGAAAAATGCATGATGAATGAAATGCAAATAGCCAACGATACACGTGGGTAATCTATGTTGGACTATGTAGACCTATCTCCTCCTTTTTGTCGAAACGAAAAGAAGATATGCGTAGCGGAATGTGGTAACCAATCCTTGGTGATTACTCCTCCTAGTTTAGAGTACCAAGTATGATAATGCAATGATAATGAGAACTTTAAGGCTCCCCCTTGGATAATACTTCCCCTAATTGGAGTGACAAGGTTAAGATGTATGATCCTACAAAAAAAAATAGTTAGAATATGATATCCTCCCCCTTGATGTATACTCCCCATTGCTAGACTACCAACGTATACTTTCCAAGGATGGGAAATGCTACAAAAAATGAGTTAGTTCATGATGTCCTCCCCCTTGATCTATACTCCCCGTTGCTAGGGTACCAACGTATATGATCCAAGGATGAAGAATCCTACAAAATAAAGGTTAGTATAAAACAATATTTGTCCTTGGACAAGTATATGATATACACCAATGTGTGTATATGATGCATCCTAAAAACTACTTGACGAAAGCTCCCCCTTGCTCTAGCGCGTCAGGATGAACCTACAAAACAAAAGATCAATGCACTAGAAGCTATGTCTTAAGTCATATACGACCAATGTGTATAGACGATGCAATATGAGTGCTAGACTGATAATCCTCCTGGTTTGAGATTGTCAAGAAGCACCTATAAAAAAAGGAATAGTAATCGAAGCAAACTTTATCCTATGATGAGTAAGCTATATACGATCGAGCGTATATGATGATGAACCTACAATGAAATAGTTAGTGCAATATATTTTATCTCAAAGAAAAATATTATGCAACATATCAATAATCTAATCACAAGCAACATACCAATTGTGATTGTCTAATCAAATAAAAATATGATGCAGCAATATCATATGATAAAATCCTACAAAACAATGCCTATGAGGAGGATATGAAGTGAAGTTAAAAAGCTTAAAGTGAGTGGTGTTAATATGATGTTGGTTTACAAGTGAATGATAACTTAATGGATGACTAAAGGTTGATGTAAGTAGGTTTTTCGCTAATCCATGGGATTGATGATTAGTGAAAGAAGTGATGGATGGTGGTGATTATAATGAATGCAATGAATTCAGAAACTCTAATGTATAGCAAATGATATAAGAGTATTTGAAGACGGTTACGGTTATGATATTATCATCTACCAAAGATGAATCGTGTCATAGTAAATGTTTGAATGAGAATGAGAGGAAGTGAAGACAATGATCACTTAGGAATAGAGATTCCATATGTAACAATTGGAAATACTAGATACCTATATGTGGATGAGAATGACATCATATGATGAGAGTGTTGGTTGGACTAACATGTTGAGAATGATGGTTCTGTTTGCACTGACAATGACATGCTTGATATGTAACAAGAATGAAAAAGGAATGAGATCCTATGATGGTGTTCTAGACACTGAAGATGTTCTAGACAATTAAGTTGTGAGATTAAGATGAAAATCCTAGATTCGTTGATTACCTAAAGTTGTTTGGTTTCTGAATGGTTAAAAGCTGATCAGGTACCCGCGGATTTGGCGGAACCAAAATTTTGGTTCCGTCCTTCTTATCGAAGGGTTCCGTGGGACCAACATCGATTAGGTCATGTTTTGTCATTTTTGATCAAACGAAGGTTCATGCTAAGGTCTATTCACTTATAACTACTAATTTGGTTTCACTAATCCTAGTCAAATTCTAAGGAGACTTAATGTATCTCATTTAAGAGGTTTGTCAAACACATGATGTGTTTTTCTTTTAATGAGATATTGGTGCAGAGCTGTGATGTTGAGCTAATAAGGTTAGAAACACTTTGTGATTTTGTGAACTGATTTAACTAAGTGATTTGAACCTACTTGTCGGTATTTGGGAATGTAAGAAACATGAGTACATGTTATTTAATGAAAAGACAATTATGTGAATGAATTTCTCTCCTCCTTAATTGGTGGACATTCAACATAATCTATGATGCATTAAATGAAGAATGAAGGTAAAGTGTTTAGGATGTTGCAGATTAATGAAAGCGATGAGCTTAGCAATGTTTTAGTGGATATTGGTTAGCATACAAAGAACTTCATCCGTGAAGTTATGTAGCTCTTCTCTATCAATGCGAGATGATCGCACGATGAGGCATGTGGTTTTCCTTATGGGAGATATATTGTTTTAACTAAAAGATGATGGAGATATTGTTAGGTGAGCGGAAGCAACAATACAATTTGGAGAGAGGTATATTGAAAGATATCCAAACACAAATTTCAAACCTCTAAAACTTAATCCTATTAGCTTTTTAAAGCTATATGCAAGAAAATGGATCCCATATTACTAATCTAAGTAGCAATAATGAGATAACAATTATGCAAAATAAGCATAACAAAGAGAAATAACAAATAGTTTGTTATCAGCCTACAAGACAAAAGTCTTAATGACAAAAGATGTGAATATCATATGACAACATCTTATAAAAACAAATAATCTACTAATAGACATAAAGATACCACATAGCATAAAGACAAATAATCATATTGCAAGATAGCATTGTTTTAGATACTACATTGTGAAATTGTTTTTAAGTTAGGCTTAGTCACTTAAGAATACTTACCCATTAATTAACACAATGATCTATGTATAAAATAAAATGACTTCTAAATGTTCATCATACCAAGACCACTTAGACAAAGTGCACATATGGCAAACAAATAGTGTGACAAAGAAGTGAGACTAAGATTCATGCAAACCATTATAACATTTAGGAGCATGTACCATTTAGACTATCCTACGAAAAAGCTCAATGATTGTCAACTAAAGACAAAGACTATCTAACACCATATAGTAAGTGTGAGTTAACAAGTAATACGTTAATCTTGCGAAATAGCATATAACAAAAGAATGAACATATCATACAAATCATACAGCATATAAGCATGCAGAAAAAACCTTTCTAAGGTTTACACATTTGACAATGATAACATCAAGATATCAAACAAATATCATGTAATCAATACACGTATATGTAATGCAAGTGATTTTATTAATAAACTAAAGAAAAATCACATCTACTTCTTGTTTGATTAATTATTCCTAAGACAAGATAATTCACCAATACATGACTTAATGAGACTTAACTATTTCTATAAAAACTAGTGTGATGAAGATGTCATGTTATACACGTAAATTTGACAAATATGTGTCGATGGATTTTAATCATTGTGTTTGGAATCTAAGATTGAATGATCTAAAGGGTGACATCCTTTAAGTTGAGTTAAGTATGAGTTATGCAAGTGATCTAAGATCAAGACATGTGTTTGTGTGTGGTAACGGGATATGTCATGAAATTTATGAAGAAAGTTCTTTGGAACAAGAATCTAAATAAAGTTACCAACTTTAATAGGTCTTGTGTATGCTCCAGAGATGTGAATATGCACAAGGTTTGACCAAGGTTTAATGTACGCTTAAAAGGAAATAGATACGTATGGTATCTTTCAACAAGTAAGATTTAACTAGTGCTCAATAAGGAAGATAGTTCATAGAACTAGTGGATGTTTGTTTTAAGATTATTTGCCCAATGAGGTGTAAAGAAATCTCTTGTAACATAACCGTTCATGTTGCAAGAAAATAATGATGCATAGGATATACATTATCCTTTTTAACAAGATGAAAAATAAACACATAATGTTTTTCCGAAACATCATGTTTTCCTAAATGAAGATATGAACACAAAGTATTTGAATTGGATAGACTTATCCTAAATAAACTAGGTTTCAATATTATGATAACTAGATGATGACAAGATAAACTTACTTGAGTTTCTTTTGTATACTCCTCAAGATTCATTGTATGAGATTGGCTTTGAGATTACATTATAACATAAGTTGTTACAATGTTGACAAAGTATTACCAATACTTTGATGACTTGTGGTACTACTTAATGAATGTGAGCATCATGCTCATTTGATGGTGAAGGTTCTAAATTTATAGGTGGTAAAGTATGGTTGAGTTTTGACGCACATTTGATTTGGTATGAGTGTTGGACTAAGGGCTTTTTAGAGCAATGCACTCAATGGCGTGAATTATGGTGATGAAGGAGTTTGTTGAACTTTTGGGTTTCATGAATGTTGAAGATTACAAGAATGGATACTAATTCTTGTGGTTCACTAGCGGATGAAGTGTTTGGTTATGTTTGTGAAACCTAGGGGCTGAAGGTGATGAAGACTAATTCTTATGTTTCATTGGTTGGTATAACTAGGTGTGTATGTGATCTAAAGCTTAGGGTCTGAGACGTATCACAGAAGTGAATGTGTTGGGATAATGGTGAAAGTACAAGTGTACTTAGGTGATAGGATAAGTGTTTTAACATACGTTGTTAAAATACTTGGGAGTTGATTCTTTCGGATATGACTTTTAATGACTACATTTGTAAGTCAAAATATACTTGAATACTTCGGATGAAATACTTAAGTTGTCAATCTTACTTTGAGAAAAGGATAGCAAGACTTGATAATTACATCTATAACTTAAGTGTGAGTTATGACTCGATGTAAATCCTCATCGTCTTGAAGGATGACATGTTAACCAAGTGAGGCAACATATGTGAATACAAGATAACATCTACAGACATGAATTGGGTTTGTAATCTGTGATATATTTGCAAACAGTGAGTTTGGATTAGTTTGGAAGTTTTCAATTTACAAATCAAGCTAGTGAATGAGTAAAGGACGGGAGGATGCAGTGAATGTGTGTAATGATCACAAATACTCAGTGGTTTACCGAAAAGGTACCTTGGAGCATTTACATGAAATTTGCAACTGTGATTAGATATGATTATCCTATTTGGTGTTTGGTGAGATGTCCTAATCCTAATTTGAGAGAACATTAGAGATAAGAATCCCAAGAATTAGAATCAATAATCTAAGGATCGGAACTAGTCGGGAATTTTGAAAAAGTTACTGTTGACACCCACGGATCCAATCGACAACAAAGGCGGAGCCAAAGTTTGGGAGCCGTGTAATCCATGGGTTCTGGACTGGCGGATCCAAAGCTAACTCTTGACGGATCCAAAATGAGGGATCCGTCGGATCCGTTGAACAAAAGTACTAAAAACAAACAGAGAGATATGCAAAATTCGCGTTTTTCGACCAAGACCCGAAAATACTCCAGGAACATATCTATTAGCTAATATGTAATGCAAAACTACTAAAAATGTTTATTCTAACACATATACACACATAGTTTAATCCGATCATATTAACTTACCTTAAATGAGAGTTAAGCCAAACAGTGGCTTAAATAAGGAAACTTGATAACATCAAAGTGTTATCGTCCTGCATGATATGGTTAGTTCACATGAAGGTTTAACAACAAGATAATATCCTAAAGGCATAACAACTCAACACATCATTGTTTCAAATTGTTTGTACCAAACACTCTTTTTCAAAGATACTACATGTTTACTCATTATAACACTTGAGCAATTAAGTGAGAGTTTGTGCAAGTCAATATTTTTCAAGACATTTCACTTAGTACATATTTCTAAGTAAGTTATGCAAGGTTTTCACATAATATAATCAAACAATAGTATCTAAGTCTAAAAGTAGAACAGACACAGTTTATCAATGTATTACACAATATCTAGCAAATGTTCTATTATGCATAAAACAAGCAATTGATAAACAAGCAAGTAAGTATCATGGCAAGACACTTATGTATTACAAATAAACAAGTACAATCACACTTATCAACAAGCATATCATATATATGCAAATAATATAGAACAGTTAGCCACATAGCATAGCATAGATGAAAGTATACTTTTTGTCACTTTGCGTTTAAATATGACGATGTATGCCAAGCTTAATTTGTTTCCTTTATATTACCAAATTCTTTAGTTTCAAAAGAAATAATATTTATGAGCAAAGGATACCAATTTACATTGCTCGACTCAAAAGTTTAACTTACTGTGTCAAAATAAAACTTAACATTTTGAACAGGTTATAGTATTTGATTTGTTTTACCTACTTCAATTTAGATCTAGGCCATGAGACTATTTTTAAATGAAAATAGACTTAATTCCCTTCAAAATGATAGGTGGCGCGACTCCTACGAACTTACGGTTAATTAGTTATGAAATTTTTGAAATTTGACAAAAACTGAGTACTGCACCGACGGATATGACGGATCCTTTTAGAGGGATCCGCCCTTTATGTGATTTAGATCCGCCGAGACCTGTGGCAGATTATCCTAAACTCATATTTTGACATAGCGAAAGTGTGTGGGACTTGCTACACTTAATCTTAGGCATATATTACAAATATTAACAACATTTCTACCTATGTGACTTATCTAAATATTACGGAGGTGATTTTTCAACTAACTTAATGTTTATTCCAAACACTCCCTTCAAAATAGTATTTTTCGTAAATTAGTTCTGAGCACATAATTTGACACTTACAAATTCTTTTGAGAAATATTTTTCTTTTATTTTTCAAGAACAACTTCAAGCTTGTATACAAAGTGATATTTAACAACAAAATTTCAAAGTATACTTAGCGAAACATTTTTCATATTATATTCTGCTTCAGAGGCAATTTGATACATGGATCTTACTCTATTTTAAAAACCATTTGTTTTGAAAATGAGAGCCAACCCGCTCTGATACCAATTGTGAAAACGTAGAGGGGGGGGGTGAATACGTTTACCGTTTTAAAACTTAAAACTTGTTGTATCAAATTTCCAATTCGGCTAGTTCTAATATGAACACTGTCTGTTGTAGTTTATGTCTACCAAGTTGTCACACAAGTATTATCACATAATCACAACACAAGCAATCACATAATGTAAATATAAAAGTAAAGAGATAAGTAAAAGAAAGCGCAAACCGAACACGATGATTTATAGTGGTTCGGTCACGGAGCTCCTCTCCGCCCTACTCCACTCCCCGAGTACCCAACTCGAGAGTTACTTCACTAGATCAACAAGCTCCCTTTCTTAGGCGGAGAAAACCTTTACACGTCGCTTACTTCCTTTTCCGGTACTAAGCTAAACACCGGGTTCTTTACAAGGGTACAACCACTCCCATCGTCGCTTATACAATTTCCAACACTAAGCTAGATGTCGAGTTCTTTACAAGGGTACAACCACTCCCAACACTCTTTGTATTTTAAGGACTAAAATACTAACCTCACTCTACTGATCTAAATGATACAATGATGGTTACAACAATGATCCATGACATAAGTATATCATGGATATGAATGCCTACACTATATGAACTTCCATTGATCGGAAGCCTTCAATGTATGAAGATCACAAGCTCCCTAAACTTGTTGTGATGAATCTTCATTTATGCAACTAAGATCTTCTTGGTGGATCATGAAGTATGCTATGGATGATGTCTCATGATCTTGAGCTTGCTTCACAGGATCATTAACAATGTATGCTTACAACATAATGAAAGTTAGTAACATTATGATCATTATGTAATGGGTGATTAATGTATGAATCTACATGGTTTGCTACTGATCTAAGTGTGTGTAATGAGTGAGGGAATGTATGTTCTAGTTGAATAAAACCAATGGGTAACAATGGGCAAGTATTTATAGTAAAACTAAAACCATGTGTACAACTAAAACCATGTGTAAAACTAAAACCATGTGTAAGACTAAAACCATGTGTAAGACTAAAACCATGTGTACAACTAAAACCATGTGTGTAAAACCATGTGTTACTAATTATAGGAAAACAAGCAAATCACCCCACGGATCCGGCGGATCCCTAAAAAGGGATCCGTCTTTGTATTAATTTGGATCCGTCAAAATGACAGCTAATAGATTTTGATGTATCTTTCCATATCTTGCATATCTAGCCAAATCTTATGAAATCTTCAAATGTCAACTATGTAACTTGAGAATCTAAACAAGATATTACAAAATCTATCCAAGATATTATTCATGATGCATGCCATGATGTCATCCTAATATTTAACTAATAAAGTTTCCATTTTAAGAAATAAACATGTAAACTTGTATATGTTATTCCTAGTGAACTTTGTAATGTGTATATGTATGTAACATGTATCCTAGTGATCATGTAGCATGTATAATGAGGTTCTAAGTAGAATGATTAACCTTTTTAAAATACTTAATGACCTAACCGTATTTTAAACATTCTAATGGTTTGTTAAGGGTTTGATCATAATGCCACATAACAAACATGTACGAACCTGTGTTGTATCATACGAGGACTCGAGAGATGTTGAATGTATGTTGAGACAAGATAAGATTACAAGTAACTTGTACATTTTACGTTATGTATCAAGTTACATGTTTGTCATCAATCAAAACAAACGAGATTGCTTGCACTAGCAATCTCCCCAACGAGACTGCTTGCACTAACACCATGTTTTTAATTGTTTGATGTTTTCATTTTATTTGTTTGTTTGTGTCATATATGCTTAATCATAATTGTTCAATTTTCATGTTTCGAATAATTTGTGAAAATGCTTTATTTTGTTTTTAACCTCGTCTTAATTGCATATAAAGGTATTTTTCAAAAAAAAGATAAGTGTAGGAAAGTTTATATATTGTTAAAAAGAACAAAATTCGAACATGGAAAATTCACAATTCATGATTAGCATGTATTCTATCTTGTTTGTGTGTCAATAATTGTGGACATGTTTTATGAGTCCCTATTTGTAAGTCATCCCGCAAGTATCCTATCCTTTTATTGCTTTGTTCTGTTTTTATTTCTAAGTCTGGAAATACATCTAGTTGTGGTTTTTCTTTGTTCGGTTTGATGCTTTGGTTTTTGTGTTTGTTGGTTACAGGTATTATTGGATAAGAAGATGTACGTGCAACACATCAAGAGGATGATTATATTTCTGGAGTGAAGCTTATCATGTTCATTCTCTTGGAGGGAGATTTAACCATATTATCACATCATCCATACCGAGCGAATCAGGGGAGTATTAGTTTCTTCCATTCTCATTTATTTTTACTTTTACATCTTTTGTCTAGAACATTGGGGACAATGTTCGGATTAAGTGTAGGGAGGGTAAATTAGGATGCCTTAGAAACTACAACTTCGCTTGATTTTTGTTTTGTTTAATAGTGAATGTGTAATAAAACTGAGATAAATACCTGTTAGGGCAATTTTAGTGCCAAATTTAAAATTTTTTACAACATTTAGGAGTGAAACTTTGGTCTTAATGAGCATCTCATGGATAGGAGTTATATGACTAGCACAAAAAACCGTACCACTAAAAAAAATTTCCACCCCCAAATATGTGAGGTTCGCCCCTAGAATTGGTAGGAAAAGCATTTATGCTATGATGTGTGTACCGGTAGCACTTAGATTCTAGAACTTGCGTTAGGACCATTCTGAGGCCACAAGTGAGACTACATTCGTGTAGTTCGATTTACTACATGATAAGAGGCATTAGGATTAACCCATTGTTTTACACCTGTGTTTTTGGTATAATTACATTGGCTACATTGGTCAAGTAATTCTCCCACACCCTTTGCGTTGTACTCATTTTTAGTACACGATACCCCTAGTACACCCCTCAGAGCCTATCTTTTCATTTCGACCTTTAAGCATTTTACTTAAAGGAAGAATTTGTTTACACCCCACTTAAATGTACACCCAAATCGCCTTAGCCTACCTTGTATGCACTCATTTTTAGTGCATTATTGTGACAACATTTGTTTAAACCCCAAGTTAATTATCTAATTGATTACATGGTTGCTAAGTCGAGTCATATCCTTGTACATATTGTTTTGGGACGATTGGGACTCATGGGTAAAGTACTAGTGTAATGGAGTAATGGGGAAGAACAACATTATTACCCCCATATGTGCTAAATATTTTAAAAGTACTCCAAGTGTTTCGATTATCTTAATTCGAGTCATTAGAATAGTTATTTGTAAAGTTATGTAAAAGTTCAAGTGTAAGGGGAATGCAACGCCCCTATGATGTATTATTTTGGATGGTAGGGCAAGAGTGTATGATAAAAAAAAAAAAAAAAAAAAAAAAAAAAAAAAAAAAAAAAAAAAAAGTGAAGAAAAAGCATACGGACTACCATCCGCCTCTATCTTTTATTTATGTTTTGTTTTGTTCTATGTTTATTAGTTCGTGATTAGTTTAAGTTGAGTCGAATCTTGGCTTAGCAACGCCTCATTCTACATGTAATTGAACAAGATGATTGACTTGCCACCAGTAAAAATATCCTTATCCAACAAACCGTGTTTTCCTTATCCCTACACCTAACATTACAACCCTTAAAAGACCTCTTTGATAGTTTATCCTAGGTGCTTACGCCAATGTGGTGGAGGTTTTGATCCTTTCCCAAGCCTATGGTAATCTATTTGCTATGACAGGTAATGAGTGATATTTCTCCATTTTCATATATAAATTTACAACACCCGAGAGATGAGAGTATCCAAACACTTAATGTGAGGTGCTAGTGTATAATTTCCGTTCTTGTTTTGACTAAGGTGGAACGATCATTTGTTGTAATTACTTTTATATTAATGTTAAATGACCCCTAACTTGTATTTTGATTGGTGGAAAAGCTCATTTGCTTGAGGACAAGCAAATCCCAAGTGTAGGGATATTTGATGAGACGAAAAGTGTACCGCTTTTAGGGGGTCATTTAAGCCCTAATCCGCGATTATATGATCAAATATTGCCCTAAATCGTTTCTTTTCTCATTTTAGGTACTTGGGACGTGATTTCTAGAATATGAAGCATTTTGGAGCTTTTTGGACGTTTTTATGCTCAAGAATGAAGAAAACAAAAAGACCAAGGAAAGTCAGGATTTTACACCTGACGGCGTCAGGCTTTGGATGCTGACGCCGTCACTTGAAGATGATAGTGGTGGAATTATACACGTGACGCGCCAGAAAGTTTTACATAGGAAGTCTGACGGCGTCACGTGTTAATGGATGTAGGCCGTCAAGTGTTAAGTTAAAGAGAGACGGGCCAGAGGATTTTTGAAGGCGACGGCGTCAGGATCATAGACCTGACGACGTCAGATGATATAGAGTGACGGCGTCAAAGTATTCTTACACGAGAAGGAACCTTAGTGAAACCGCCACAAGTTAATCAAGACAATCACAACTCGCGCGCGGTGTAGCTGTCACTGTTTTGGCCATAAAATCTTCATACGAACTCGGATTTAGGTGATTCAAGAGGCACGGAATCGGGACGAAAAAATCTACAATTTGGTGAAAAAGGGGATCTGACGCCGTCACTTGTGAAGGCTGACGCCGTCAGATCGATGCGGACAGAAAATCAGCTATAAATACAACATCACAACTTCACTTTTTGTAAGCCCTAAACCCTAAGTCCGATTCTAGGGTTTAGGTAGGTATTTTTCCAGCAACTTAGAGGGTTTCAATCATTTCATAAACATCAAATATTGGTTTGTTGATTCTAACTTAATTATGTCTTTCATTATTATGGTTGTTTGCCCTTCATTGATCATGCTTTGCTAATTCACCTTGTGTCTACTTATGATTGTGTGAAACTTGTATATAATTAATTAGATCTTATTGATTCCTTGTTGATGTATGTGTCTATCATCATCAATAAAGGTGTGACACTTCAATAGATCTAATTGGTTTAGCTTATAATTCTTGTTTCCTATTGTCTCTTGTTTGATTGGGTGATATCGATGTTAGGCTTAAGAAAACTGGCTAACCTCCTACACGGTAACTTGCTTGAACGTCTTAAGAAACATGAACCAATGCGTACTAGGTTTATTTGGTTGTATATAATGCATGAGCGAATTCTAGTGATCCCATGTTAGGAGCTTCTTAGCCGGCTCGACATAGGAGTGAAGTAGGAGCTTATAGAGTTGGGGAAGTACGTACGCCACCCCACGAATGGTATTAAGGAATACAACCCGTCAATTAAAACAAGGTGTGACAATTCAATAGGTAGAATTGGATAGCTAGCAAGGAGTAACATATCATAGGTAGACATGCTTCACTTCCCTTGTAGAACCCTAGTTTACTTTCCTACACATTAGTTTAATTAGTAGATTTTGGGTTAGTTGATTAGCAACTAATTCCGCCCCTTTTTCCAAAACACGAGATTTTTACTTGCTTTCCATAAAATATAAAAATACAAAAAGAATCATCCATCACCTCTAGACCTAGTTAGAATAATTTCAATCCTAACGAACACTATTCTTTGAGTTGAACGATCAATCCCCCGGTACTTGCCATTTTACTATACTACAACGGTCAGGTATACTGCCTGGTGGGGATTGCAAGCCTCTTGAGATCCCTTGAGAGGTAAAACCTGTTGTAAGGTCGCAAAACCACGCATCAACTAGAGTGCGGGATTAATTAAAAATTTAAAAATATAGCTGTTATATGGCGGAACCAAACAATGACACAGGCGGAAGCAAGAATTTGGTTCCGCCTGATCCGTCAGGCAATTATTGGCAGCACCAAAAATTTGAACAGACAGAACCAAATTTTTGGTTTCGTCTGATCCGCCGATCAAAAAAAGTAAACAAAGGCATTTTTTAACCCCCGGAACCCCGTTCAAATCCCGTAATTTTTCCTAAAACATGTGTAATTAATTAGTTGTGATTGATCAATAACAATAAAACAAGTATTAACACATGCAAGCATATAGATCAAACCGGGGCTAATGATATTACTAATAATGTGAGTTGTGTTGGAAGTTCTAGGAAGGAAGAGATGGTCTCAGATTATCTCTTTTGGAACCAAAGGAGTGTCGTATGAAGGCATACGATCAACAATAGAATCAAGGGTTGATAAAGACCATTTATCCGAGTAAAGGCAAGTACCTTCACACAGAATTCCAAAGACTTCCGCAAATTGATTTAGAGGAATGTTGAAGTCACTTTGATTGATTTTGAATTGGATACAGATGAGACCATAATCATTTGTGGTGAGGATGACACTAGCATAAAACTCTAAGAAAAATCTAGCACATATTGGTTTGTTAATGTCCAAGAGACCATCAAAGTAAATGGTAGCTAGTTCTTGGTGAATATTGGTTCCTTCTAGAAAGGAAGGGTCAATGGTTCTACCCTCGTGAACATATCGTTTCTCTAGGGCCTTAAAGTTTTTTACTTGTGCCGGTGTGAGTCCCTTAGTTTTGTGGTGTTTTGGAAGGTATTTAGGGTATCCTTGTGGTCGTAGAAGGTCGCGAGAGGCATGTTTGATCCTAGATACAAAAATTACATAGTTTAGTTAAAACTAACGAGAGTTTAGATACAATGTTCTAGTGTGTACCTATATGAGGACAATGTGGAGGTGTAGTTATCTCGACTCTTTTTAATGCATAAAAATTTCATTTAGCAAATTTTATAACAAAACAAGAGATAACCCAAACACTCCTAATTCAATGTAGCTTCGATTCAATGTACCCGAAAATACATATTAGTTATGTATTTCCTTTAGCATTCAAGAGACATTATGCAAATGATATTTTAAACATAACGTTTTTATTTGTATGAACAATGTGAAAAATCATTTTTCCTAATAGTGAGAAGCTTTTTACAAAAAAATTTGACATGGGGTTTTTAGTAAATTATGATAATGTCTTACAATATGCAATTCCTAACTAAGGGAAACATGATTAGTTATGTAATTTAGCAAATGTACTTCATGATTTTTCAAAAAGATGCATAATCCCCAAGTTTTGGTTTTATGCAAGAAATAGAAACCCTAGACTCAGATCAGGAGTGTAAATATAGTTGGGAAACTTACATTGTGGATTAGAGCACAAATTTGTTGAAGGAGAATGCCTAAATTCTGAGAATGGTGTGCTATGGGGCGAGTTTGAATCACTTGTGTGTTATGGGAATGAGAAAAGGATTGTTTGTTTAATATATTTAAAAACCAACCCAGGAACCCACGGATGGGGCGGAACCAAATATTTGGTTCCGTCCTTTGTATCGAATGGTTCCTTGGGACCAGTTTTGGGTTTTGGTCATTTTTTTCGTGTTTGGTTAAGCTAAGGTTTTATCTACAAGTTTGGTTCCATTAATCCTAAACCAAGTCTAAGAAGATTAAATGGTTCTCTCTTAAGAGGTTTCGTTAGGATATCGGCAATGTTGTCTTCTGATGATACTTTCTCAATTGAGATGTTTCCTTTTTGAATATTGTCGCGGAGAAAGTGATGATGGATTTCTATGTGTTTGGTCCGAGCATATTGAATTGGATTTTTACTAAGAACAATAGCTCTTTTGTTGTCGCAAAGAATAGGGACGTCGTTGAGTTGAATCCCATAGTCTACGAGAGCTTGTTTCATCCAAAGTGCTTGTTGACATGCTTTTCCTGCTGACACGTACTCGGCTTCGGTTGCTGAGATTGCTAGAGTCGTTCGTTTCTTTGAGAACCATGAGGTAAGACAATGCCCAACAAAAGTACAAATACTACTTGTACTCTTTCTATCGACATAGTCACTAGCATGGTCTGAGTCGGCATACACTATGGTTTCAATTCCCGTTCCTTTGGGATACCATAATCCTAAGTGTATAGTACCTTTAATGTATCTAAATATTCGTTTTACGGCTTCAAGATGTGATGTTTTAGGATCTTCTTGAAAGCGAGCACATAGACAAACACTAAACATAATGTCGGATCTACTAGCCGTGAGATAGAGTAGACTACCAATCATTCCTCTACATTTAGTGCTATCTACGAATTCACCTTCTTCATCCTTAGTGAGTTTAGTTTCCGAGGACATAGGTGTTTTCATTGGTTTGGAGTCTTCAAGACCAAATTTCTTAAGCATATCTTTTATGTACTGATAACGCTCATTTTGTACATATTTTATTAGCATTATTCGTATGTTTTTGCATGTTATTTGGTTGTATTTGTGAATATTTTACGCTTAAAAGGTACAAAAGATGGATTCAGGTTCAGGTACAACTATGTCGAAGGAAATAAAGAAAAAGACGAAGAAAAGCTATGAAATCAAGTAAATATTCAAGAAAAGATCGTCTTCAAAGATATTGAATCGTGCTATGATTAATTCCGATGTTCAAGAGAAAGATGTGAAAATGAAGTCAAGATTAAGTGCCAAAAAGTGTGTTAAAAGATGAAGTTATATAGTTGAAATTCATGTGCAAGAATCAATCTCAACCCAAGGTTCATATCTCAAACCCAAGGTTGAGCAGTCATTTCCAAACCCAAGGTTCAAAAGCCCAACCTGAGGTTCAGCAGACATTCCAGCCGCAGGTTCAAGATCCAAACCGTGGGTTCAGCCACTTAAAGTCTTCCAAAGTTGCATTTAAGTGAAGAATTAAGTGCCATTACTCCAAAGTCCGATCATATACTTCTCATAACTAATATTTCAGCCACTTTATGACCCTTTGTGCCCAAGAAACATGCTTGGTGACCAAGGATCATTCATCCACAAAAAAGAGTGCTAGGTTATGCCTCAAATAACCTTAGAACCTTATTAACCTTATTACCTATCTATCATCAAATTATCATACCATCTACAACCACTTGAAGGATTCTCTCCTGCCACTCCCCACCCCTTTCTAGAGGTGTTAGGGAGTTGGTTTGGTCTACATTAGCAAGACATATGACTTGATCATCCTTACAACATGAGGCTTGATTATAGTTCACACCAATTAAACACCACCTACATCACCAACAATCCTTATTACCAAACACCCCTAAGTCATATACTCACAACATGAGGTCGATTTCCAGGAAGGTTTAGGGATGGATGATTTGTATTTTGGTAGTTTCTTTTGGTTGGAATCACATGGTTGGAATTGTAGCACTTGATGCCTTGACTCTAATGTTTGGTATTGTTTCTATTTAAATTCAATCATATTAATGTCTTTGCTTATGTTGATCATGAGAATTCCTTTGTGTGTTGTGTTACTTGTTTGATTACAATTATCTCTTTATACTAGTTTGGGGATTATGTAGACTTTCGTGTGAATGATTGAATGATTAGTTGGTTAGAAAAAGTGATTGTTCTCATAAGTTTGTTTAAATATAATTCATGTTCTAAAACTTGTTGATTAAACATTGTTGGATTTAAAGGTCGAAAGGATTTCTAATATTGTTTAATTCCAAGAAGTTGGTGGCCAAAATGGATTGGTATTTGATAATTGACAACTATTAAGTATGCAAGTTTTTAAATGAATTCGGAAATATTTAATCATGAGATTGGGTTGAAAAGACTCGTAAGAACTAATGTAACTAATCATCTTTTTCATACATTTGATAACACAAAGAGCTAGTGTAATGGGATGATGTATGGGCCGAAAGGACTCACCCGTGAAACTAGTAAAAACATGGATTTTCTTGATATTACCCATTGACTAGAAAACCTTGTGAAATTTGATATGTGCCTTCTATGTTTCATCCAAACATGTTCAACATTCCATCACGATTGGTTACTATTCCTAAACAAGTGTTTGTGTTCTTAAATCATGCTTTTATAATTGCTTTTCTTGTTGGTTTGATCCATGACAATCATAACCATCAACTTGTTACTTGCTTAAACAATCAAACAACATTTGAGTACAACCAAGTCTCGTGGGACGACCTTGACTTACCAACCCTCTTGCTACACACGGGCGAGTATACTTGCTCGTATGTGTTCATAGTTAACCGGTAATTCTTACTTTATAAATTTAAAACCTGGTGGAACGCATCATGTACTTAGATTGGTTAAAGAACATCCCATCTTCTAATTTTTTTATTTGAAGTCCTAAGAAAAAGTTTAGTTCTCCCATCATACTCATTTCAAACTCGTCATGCATGATTTTTGAGAAATCGTCGCATAACTCTTGACAAGTTGATCCGAATATAATGTCGTCCACATATATTTATGTTCAACTAAGAATGTTTTAATTCGATCATACCATGCTTTTGGTGCTTGCTTAAGTCCGTATAAAGCCTTTTTAAGTTTACATACATGATTTGGTTTTTAAAAATTAGCAAAGCCTGGAGGTTGAGCGACATACAATTCCTCGTTTATGAAACCATTAAGAAATGCACTTTTGACATCCATTTGAAAAAGTTTAAAGTCATGTGCACATGCATATGCAAGTAATATTCTAATTGACTCGATCCTAGCTACTGGAGCAAAAGTTTCATCGTAGTCAATACCTTCTTGTTGATTATAGCCTTGAGCTACTAGACTAGCTTTGTTTCTAGACACTACACCATTTTCATCTATTTTATTTCTAAAGACCCATTTTGTTCCAATTATGGTTTGACATTTTGGTTGAGGAACTAATGTCCAAACATCATTTCTAACAAATTAGTTTAATTCTTCTTGCATTGCTATAACCCAAGATTCATCTTTTATAGCCTCATTTATATTTTTGGGCGCAATGGTTGAAATGAAACAAAAGAAGTTACTTTGATTTTGAACTTTTGATCTTAAGATTCTTTCATTAATTTCTCATATGACATTATCTAATGGATGACTTTTAGATTCTTTGACATTAACTATTTCTCTATTTAAAGGTTCATCTTCCTTGTCATTATCTAGATTCTCTTGGTCTTCAACCATTTGACTTTCAACTAAGTCATCATCTACCAAAGGTGATGTCTTAGAGGGAGGTGGACTTTCATCAAATGTTACATTCAACGATTCCTCAACTCTTAAGGTTTCTTTGTTCAAAACGATATAGGCTTTACTATTTTGCGAGTATCCAAGGAACACACCTTCATAAGACTTTGGGTCAAATTTGGTGAGATAATCCTTAGTGTTTAGAATGAAGCACTTGCTTCCAAAAACTCTAAAGTATCCTAATGTAGGCTTTTTGCCTCTATATAGTTCATATGGAGTTTTATTAAAAAATGGTCTTATTAAAACTCTATTTAAGATATAGGTGGATGTGTTAACGGCGTTACACCAAATATTTTGCGGTATGTTTTGTTTACTTAGCATTGTTCTACTCATTTCTTGGAAAGTTCGGTTTTCACGTTCTACTACATTGTTAGACTGAGGAGTACGAGGAGCTGAAAAATTATGTGTTATGCCATTAGCATCACAAAAAGCTCCAAATTGAGTTTCATTATCAAATTCACGACCGTGATCCGTTCTAATTGACACAATGCTACTTCCTAGTTAATTTTGAATTTTCTTACTAAGAATTTCAAATTTATCAAAAGCTTCAGTTTTACTTTTCAAAAATTTAGTCCAAGTGTATCTTGAATAATCATCTACTATGACCAAAGTGTAAAAGTTGCCTCCATAACTTTGTATAGCGGATGGACCAAATAAATCCATATGCAAAAGTTCTAGACACTTAGATGTGGACACCATATTTTTAGCCTTATGGCTATTATGAACTTGTTTCCCAATTTTGCAAGCATCACAAAAGTGTTGGTCATATTTCAACTTGGGTAGGTTCCTAACGAGTTCCTTAGATGATAGAGATTGGATGAGTCTCATATTGGCGTGGCCTAAGCGTCTATGCCAAAGAGTTGAGTTGTCATCTAGAGAGGTGAGGCAAAGTTTATCTTTAGATGTTTTATCTATTTTCATAACGTATACGTTATTTTTCAAAACACCTTTACCTAAAAAGAACGTCATACTTTTTACGGCATAGTTGGCTAATGCTAAGTAAGTTAAATCCTAGGTTATCAATTTGAGAAACATCATCAATAGAGAGAGAGTCATGAGAGATAGTACCTTTTCTGACAATTTTGCTTTTTAGCTTGCTACCAAAACTAACATTACCTCCGTCATATTCTTGGTAGGTTGAGAAAAGGCTCTTGTTTCCCGTCATGTGCCTTGAACACCCGCTATCTTTTATCCACTCGTCTGGTTCTAAATCGACTTTCAAGCATACCTAAGTTATAGAAAAACTCAAGCATTTGGTCCCCAATATCTCATGGGTCCATTTGGGTTAAACATCCCATTAACTTGATTCATGTATGGAAATGATGGATATGTGTTCCATGGCATGTAGTTGGGACTTTGATAATTTCAAGGAAAGTTTGGGTTCCAACTATTTTGATGATAAGGTTGTGTGTTGTAGTTGCTTTTTAGAAAGGGGCGTTTGGGAATAGTCGTCCTAGGTCTTTGTTGAGTAGTTTTAGCTCTAAATTCATTCTTAGCAAGTCCTACTCCTAAAGTAACAGCTAATTTTTGTTTGTTTATAGTTGAACTAGTATTAGATTTCCTAGTGACTTTAACTAACTCTGTACGAGTCGAGGTGCAAGCTTTCTGTTTAGCAACAGTTCCCACGGATCCCTTCTCCACTACTGGCGGAACCAAAGATTTGGTTCTGTCTGATCCGTAGGTTTCTGAGACTGTTGGAACAGTTTCTTGTACTTTTACGGCCTGTAAACCTAGTCCAATTTTATCATGTGAAAAATTTTGAATTTTCATTATCTCATCTACACAACTGATATTTTTATCAAACCTTTTGAATTTAGAGTTTTGTTTGATAATTGTGTCCTGTGTGATTTTAAGTTTCTCTATTTCAAGCCTAATCTCTTGACATGATATACATACCTCGTCAATAGCTTTACTCTTTTCAAATCGTTTAGCTTTTTCTTTAACTCATCAACTTCATTTTCTAAAAATTCCTTTTTGGTTTTCAAAAACTTATTTTTGTTTATGATTTTTAAGCTAAGTTCACAGAGTTTGTTATATTCTATTTGCAAGGTATCATCATCAATAGAAGAATAAGATGAGTCAGAGTGTACCTCGTATGATTCATGAGCCATAAGAGCAACTTTGTCATTCTTAGGCTCTTCGTCATCATCTTCACTGTCACTCCAAGCACCACTTACAAAAGCTCTTTGAGTTTTGTTCTTGGGTGGCTTGGGGCAATCTCCTATTAGATGACTTGTATCTCCACATCTAAAACATTTCCTTTCCCATTTTCCTTTCTTGTCATCACGATCCTTTCAAAGGGATTTCTTGTCTTCTCTAGGTTGTCTTAAGAACTTTCCTCGTCTTCTAAAGAACTTCTAGAAATCTCTTACGGCCATAGCATATTCTTCATCTTCGCTACCCGAACTAGACTCTTCATCATCACTTGAATCTACTCTAGCATTTAAGGCAATGGATTTGACTTTCTCCTTTTTACCCTTAACTATTTCTGAATCTATTTCCATTACCATCTCATCAACTTTGAGATTTCCGATTAGCTCGTCAAGTGACATGCTTGAAAGATCCTTGGATTCTTCAATGGCCATTACCTTTGCTCTCCACTTCGGATGGAGTGCTCTAAGGAATTTCCTGACAAAGTTCTTACTACAAAAAGATTCATCAAGTGCTGTAAGAGAAGTACTGATAGTATTAAACCTAGCAAATGCACTATCAATGGTCTCATCTTCAAGGATAACAAATTGTTCATATTGTTGAACAAGAAGATCAATTTTGTTATCATTTACTTGTGAGTTTCCTTGATGAGTGATAATTAAAGATTGCCAAATTTCTTTTGCGGTTTTACACATAAAGACTCTTTCATATTCTTTTCCAGGTAAAGCATTGTAAAGCATCATTTTAGCCTCATTATTTTTGGAAATTAACTTCTTTTGCTCATCACTATGACGATCAAGTGAAGTATCCTCATCCAGACCACTTGATATATCTTTTATTATAGCTTTATGATCACCTTCTATAATAATATACCATAGATCTATGTATTTTGATTTCACATAAGTTTCAAAGCGGTTTTTCTAATATATAAAACCATTTGGTTCAAATAGTGGTGGTCTTTGCATAGATTGCCCTTCTTTGAAGTTTTCAAAATCCATGGATCGTTCCAAGTTTTAAAATACAATATATTTTAAAAATCTTGAGTAACGTAGCTCTTGATGCCAATTGTGGAAAACTAGAAGGGGGGTTGAATAGTTTTACCATTTTAAAATTAATTTGCTTTGAATACTTAACGTGATTTCAACTAATGCAAGTAATAAACAATATATATAACATGTAAGTAAAGAAAGAAACGATCAAACCACAACACGTTTGTTTATAGTGGTTCGGTCTACAAGGACTCTCTTCCTTGCCCTACTCCACTCCTTGAGCCTCTAACTCGATAGTTTTTCTTCATTAAGAAACAAGCTCCCTTCTCAGCGGAGAAAACCTTTACAAACGTCGCTTACACTTTTTCCGGTACAAAGCTAAATACCGAGTTCTTTTACAAGGGCACAACCACTCCCGATAATCTATGTATTTTGAGGACTGAAATACTAACCGATCACTACTGAGGTATTATGATTGTTTGGTATAAACAATGATGTGTGAAAAACAACAAATTCACACGTTGACTAATCTAACAAGTCTTGCAACGCTTTGTTGAAGCTTGTGATTCTTTGATCCTCTTGCTACAAAGAAAGATCACTAAAGATGAAATATGAAATATGAATGGGTTAGAAATGAATGAAAGAATGTATGATGTTGTTTTTGCTTACGAGTGATGAGAAAACATGAATGTGTGGCTTGTTATTTATAGGCCAACTGCCTTAGCAAGCCACGGATGGGGCGGATCCAAAAACAGGGATTCGTCCGTGTTGTTGTTTGGTTCCGTGGGAACCTGACAGCAAATCTCCAAAAATCTTGTTGGGAATTATATTTGAGTTGATAAGACAAAACAATGAAAGATGAGGGACTTATGGAGACAAAGGATGAAAGTTTATAAAAGGAAGAAGATCTTTTATTATTTATAGAATATATCCTTTGTAACCCTAATCCTCTAGTATATAAAGAGGATTAGAGGCGTAGGTTTTTTTATGTGTGTGTCATAATGTAGTCGACTAAAGTGTAGGTTGTGTCTAGGCATCGAGTTCCTACAACGGATGCCTAGGTTTTGTGTATGTTAGTAGTTGTTAGAGATGATGACGAAGAACCTTGATAATAATAATGAACCTTTTGTTATTCCGCTGTGCATCTTGTTTTGATCATTATTATTGTGTTTATTGTTTATCCTAGATCAAGGTCTAAACAACCTAGAGTCCAAAACGGTCCAAGAACTTATGGATGGTGGCGTACATAAGTTCTACAGGTGGTATCAGAGCGGGGGGCTCTCGATCTAGGAATTTGTCAAGGTTTTATAGTCGACAGAAGCTGTGTTGAAAAGGTTTAATCATCGACTGGTATCGTAATTTTTTTTTATGGGTATTGAATCTTTCTCTTTTGGTTTTACGACAAAGTTGATTGGTTATATCTCGTACAATGAATTGGTTGAATTAATTAAATCTCGTACTAAACGAATAGTGGGGTCGATTATTATAAGGGTTAATTGGATGAATTAATTGATCGGTAGTAATTAATGAACAAGGAATAGATTGTCAGACATTGATGGCGCTAGAATTGGATTGGAATATAGGAATTAAAGTTGCCGTAATTATTATTCTATTCTGAGTTAAGATTTGATTGTGGGTCGGTTGATAAAAGCAGTAGTATCTAGAAAAGTTTTTTTTTAATCACTCAAGATCATGGGTACTGTTCCATATTTGTTGATGACTCAATATCATGTGGCGACAAAAAGGTATAATCAAAATCTTATGTTGTGTTCTATATTCGTATGGCTGATTGGTGAGTCACAAGACTTCAAATTCGTATGGCTGATGCAACGTGGGTCCTCGCTTTGTGCATTAAATTGGTCGACTGGTGACATTCATGATTCGTTTATTATATTGGTCGAGTATTTGGACTGTTTGTCGCTTACTGATTGGAATTTAATTGAAGATGGGATTGGAGATTACTACTGCTACGCAATTTATTCTACTGCTACTACAAAATAGAATTTGCTGCTAGTTAATTTTTCTGCTGCTATCGAAAAATGTTTCTGCTGCTCGATATAATTTATTCTGCTGCTAGCTTGGAGTTTCTACTGCTGAGCTTCATTGATTCTACTGCTAGCGTTTATGTTTCTGATGTTGCGCATAAGGTTTCTACTACTAGTAGTTTTCGTTGATTGAAGAAACACACACACGGGTGAAGACACACACAGAGGAGAGATTTGATTTTTGTGGTTAAAGAACTATTCTTTATTGTTTACTACAGCTTGATATCGTATATTATTCTTGTCATCTTTCAAACCTAGCGGAATTAGGATGCTCATTCACGGATGGTACAACATGGTGTTCGTTATTATTGTTGATTAGTTATTCGACAAGTTCTTTAAAATGGTTAACATATGGGTTTCAGGGGAAGCTTAAGTGTTTAAATGATTAACCAATTATGTGCTACATCGAGGTGAAGGTTTTTATGATTGCTCGTTGGTATTTTTACTGAAGATTTGGGATTTTTCTGTCTTGGATTCGTTTATAAAAGAAAGCGTTTTGGTGTTCATTAATGGAGGGCAATTCAAGACATTGGGAGACTAAGTTGGATGTATGGTACTGGCTCGTGGTTATGAAGATCAAAGTTGCATACTTTAGTCCCCTATTAATCATGACAAAAAGGGGAAGAATATATTGAAGATTGCAGCTTGAAGATCCTTGATGATATGCATAGCTTAAAGGGAAGTTCGTTTATCTTTCATACATATTAACTTCAGGGGAAGTTTGTGCTTACTTGGTTTTGTCATTATCAACTAGGGGAAGATTGTTGGGAATTATATTTGAGTTGATAAGACAAAACAATGAAAGATGAGGGACTTATGGAGACAAAGGATGAAAGTTTATAAAAGGAAGAAGATCTTTTATTATTTATAGAATATATCCTTTGTAACCCTAATCCTCTAGTATATAAAGAGGATTAGAGGGGTAGGTTTTTTTATGTGTGTGTCATAATGTAGTCGACTAAAAGTGTAGGTTGTGTCTAGGCATCGAGTTCCTACAACGGATGCCTAGGTTTTGTGTATGTTAGTAGTTGTTAGAGATGATGACGAAGAACCTTGATAATAATAATGAATCTTTTGTTATTCCGTTGTGCATCTTGTTTTGATCATTATTATTGTGTTTATTGTTTATCCTAGATCAAGGTCTAAACAACCTAGAGTCCAAAACGGTCCAAGAACTTATTGATGGTGGCGTACATAAGTTCTACAAATCTTCACTAAATCTAACCAAGATATTCATATGATCTTCAAAATCTTCTAAAGATTTCAAAGTGATGCATGCCATGATGTCATAGTACATTTTCCAAATTTAGAATTAAAATGTATATGAATGTTATGAATGTAACATGTATATACTAGTGACCATATATGTAGCATGTAGATGATGTTATGAGTTTATGAAAAGGTTGTGACTATATATGTCAAAGACTTAACTATATTTATGCTTTGCTAAAAATAAAGTTTATAATTGTCATTAACAAAATATAGCAAAGATCGTAAAATATAAATAACTTTTTTTAGACGATATTTGTATTAACATATTTCTTTTCTTATCCCTTGGAAGTACTAGCTTGATTGGGTCCTAAGATTATTTCAAATACTCGTTGCTCACTAAAAACTCTCCCAAATTTTGGTAGTGAATCAAGCATCTCGGTCTGAGACTATCAATAGCGATATACCATGCCTTGACACTATTTCATATTTGTACAACTTCCCCATTCATTCCATATAATAATATTCTCTAATCAGTAGAAAATGCGATGAATTAGATAATCGATCTACAACTACCCAAACAGCATTGTACCCTTCCTCACTTCTAGATTACATAGTCACAAAATCTATTGTGATATGAACCCACTTACACATCGGGATATCAAGAGGTTGTAACTTACTATAAGGCTTTTGACACTCAGCTTTCACTTGTAAACAAGTCAAATATTGCTCGACATAGTATCCAATTGATTTATTCATTCAAGGCCACCAATACAACAATTTCAGGTGATTATACATCTTAGTACCACCTGGATGACTTGAATAGTTAGACTTATGAGTTTCTTCTAATATTAATTGTCTAGCAATACCAAACATTGGCACCAAGATCTTGTCCGTAAATATTTGGATTGTTTGATCATCATCTTCATGTAGTCGTACATACCCATATACTCCTTCTCCCTTGATGTTTTCACCTTCAAGGACTTTTATCTAAAATTCTTTTATGTCGACTATGAAACTATTAGTGATGTCTATTCTCATTGTTTAAACTCTACTTGGTTATATTCTTTCTTTTTGGCTTAAGGCGTTAGCAACTACATTTCCTTTTCCTGGATGATAAAGGATATCATAGTTGTAATCCTTTACTAACTCCATTCAATGTATTTGTCTTATTGTGAGATCCTTCTTATAAAAAATGTACATAAGACTCTTGTGGTCTTTATAAATAAGACATGGTGTACCATACAAGTATTGTCTCTATGATTTCAATGAAAAGACTATAGTTGCCAACTCTATGTCATGAGGTTGATATTTTTTTCTCGTGTTCTTCATTTCCTTGATGCATAAGCGATAACCTTCTCTCGCTGCATCAATATACAACCAAGACCTTTCTTGATCTGTCACAATATACAGCAAAATCCTTTATGCCTTCAGGGTCTACTTTGATTCTATCATCACATACTACATGGCCAAGGGGACGTGCTAGGACGTATGAACCCCTAGTCTAGCAACTCCTACAATTGCTTCATCAGCTCTTACATCTCTAATGGGGGTATTGTAAACCTCAAGAAGTTTTACAATCCTCCTAGGCAGTATACCTAACCGTTGTAGTGTAGTATAAGCAAGACACGGGGGATTGATCGTTCTATAGGGGAATAGTGTTGTGAAGGCCAAAGTGCATGTCGAGATAGGTTTAAAGGTGAGGGATGATTCTTTTTGTATGTTTATATTTTTTAGAAAGCAAAGTAAAATCTCGGGGTTTGAAAGAGTGGGCGTTTTAACTACTAATTAATTAAAACTAATTAAACTAAATATGCAGAAAAAGTAAATTGGTAACTCTTATGATAGGAAAAACGTGTTCACTTAGATGTCTTTACTCACTAGTTATCTCTTATTGATTAGTTGAATTGTCACGTCCTTGTTTTAATTGAAGCGTTGTATTCCGTATTATTGGTCGTAGGGAAGTGTCATATGTCCTAACTCAATGAACGTATAAGTCTCCCCTAAGAAAGGTTAAAGTCTATTAAGTCAACTGGGATCTACAAGCCGCAATTCACGTAATAAATACAATGAGAAAAACCACTAGCGCACTCTAGGGTTGCGTTTTATAAGATAGACAAGCTAGTAAATATAAGAGTTAAGCCAGTTTTCTTATCCTAACGCGAGGCAATCAATTAAACAAGAGACGACAATCAATAATTAATAACTAGGTTTCATTCAATCTAAGCAAACACTAATAGATCTAGCCTAGCATGTTAAAGTGAAGAGAAGAAAACAATAAAATCAAACAACACATAGACATATTGAATGATTAAAGATGGATTACTTATCTTCAACAAAACATGGATAAAGAAGCTGTAAAAAGCCTTACAAAGTAGCATAATTTCGTCTATGGTTTCACCTCTCTAAAGTGTTACATGAATAAAGGAAAACATAGAAAATATATATAGTTTTACATCTATGGCGGCGTCACGTTATATGTTATGACACCGTCAGCCCGCCGTCATTAGGGTTTCGTCTGTTTCTAAGTCTCCGTTGTGACGCCGTCGTTAATGTCTTCTAACGCCGTCATGAGGGTCTTGACGCCGTCAGCCGTTAAAAGTTTTGGGCCGTCACGTGTAAATTTTACTCTGAATCTTGGTCTTCAAATACAAGTAACGTCGTCAGGTAATAAAGTATTCAAAAGTTCAGAGTCGTCACTTATAAAATTTGCATAAATCTTTATCTCCAATTTGCAAGTGACGGCGTCACGTGTAAAGTGTGACTCAGTCTGGAGCCCTTTTCTAGACAGATTCGCGACTTTGTCATTTTCTTCACTTTCTTGTCGATTTTAGCCCAAAACTTTGCCGGTTTTCATATTTCGCGTCCCAAGTACCTAAAATATGAAAAGAAATGATTTAGGACAATAAATGATCAAATATATACGAGTTTAGGGCTTAAATGACCCCCTAAAAGGTATGTTTTAAATCTTTATCAATCTCTGAGGGAACCATTTAATAAGGTGATAGAGCTATTGATGGCGCTCCATGTATGGTGTTTATTTTGATTCACCTGACGATCAAGTAATATACCTAGCAAATCATCAAGGAATAATACATCAGAATATTTCTTCACGTTAGGCACATCGGTAATCTCCTTCTTTTTCCTTCTTTGCAGTTATCACATATGCTAAATAAGCTAAACAACCTTCCTTCACATCAGGTAGCCTTCATTACATATATTATTCCCATATCACAACTTTTTTTTATTGCCGTAGACGGTGATCGTTCCTCCATTCGGAGATGCAGCTTTAATAATCTTTTTATCACTGATGATTCTTGCCTATTTTTTTTTGCCAATAATTCCATACTAATTACTATAACAAATCCACCTAACTTAATATGAATTAACTTCACTGGAAATTCCTTTCCATCAATACTAATAGGAAAATCATTAATAATTTCTTTAGTGACAAAATGTTCTCCATCTACTAATTCTACAACTATTGTTCTATCTAATTTCTTAGATTTATGATTCATATGGTGGAAAAAAGGTAGTAGACACAAATTTCCTATTTGACACCAAAACCAAACAAAGCACAAGCACGTATGTTATCGATGAGAAATGTACCTGGCACAACACCATGTGCTACCTTTACTTCCACATCAGACACCTTAAAAGCTCATCCTTTTTCCTTAGGTTCTTCATTCTTCTTTTCATTTTGATCTTTTCGATAACGACCCATATAATGTTCAATTTCTTTTGATGAGTATATTGGCCTTTAGTTTTTCCACAGGAACCAAAATTTCTACAAGTTAACTATGTGGTGCAATCTCGAGCAAAGTGACTTGATTTTCTACACTGGTAACAAGTGTCCGTACCAAACCTACATTCTCATACATGATTCGTATTACATTTTGTGCAAGTAAGGTAAGAGGTTATATTCTCCTTCTTATCTGATGTAGAACCGGTCTTTGGCTTCTTGAATCCGCACTCACAACTTTCCATTTTGTATCCATCTTGTTTAACTTCAAGCGACTTGTTTTCATTCCTATCAACAACATTAGCTTTCTTTACTAGCTGTAAGGAACTCTTTGGTGCTGCAATGCTTACTAATTATTTTGGATTTTTAGGAAGACCATATATAAAAGCAACTGATCCTTCTTTCCTCGGTAGATACTTAATATTCTACAAAACGTGACAGCTCAGTGAATTTCTTTACATACTGTTGAACTGAATTATTTCTTGCTTCAAGTTTAGAAAATCTTCTTCAAGCTTGTCTATGTAACATTGTGGACAAAACTTTTCCCTCTCATTTTTACAAATTGTTCCCAAGACAACTCACTTGCTTCAATTGTACCCCTGACTTTTTTTCACTAACTTTCACTAATGCAAGGTGCAGACCTAAACATAGGGGTCACAAATCTTACTTTTTTGGAAGTGTTACACTCACATGTCACGAAACATGTTTCCATTGATGAGTGGCCTTTTACTCATCATTTTATACCCGAAAAACCCCACACAAACAAATAGACCATATATTGTTACAAATATCCTTGGATTGTGTTTTATGTGTTTCAGGTACAAAAGGATTGAAAACGGGGCAAACATGGACAAAATCGAGCTTGGAATGGAAAAGAGCTCAAAAAGCCGAAGCCGGGAAAGATATTCTTCATGCAGATTTTATTCGAGCCCAAAAATCCCAAAATGGCCCTTGGATTATTTCAGATTGACAGCATTGGTCCCTAGGTTAACTTTGAAAAAGTGGCAGATTTAGTCCTTGAAAGTTTCAAAGCCTACATGTTTGGTCCTTTTATTAAATCAACTAAACCTATCTTAAACCTATCCTAATAAACACCAACCGGATCCAAAATATAACTTATCCCTTTAACCCTTCTCAAAGCCCAACATAGCCCATCTAAGGCCCAATCCCAAACTTAACTAAACACGGGGTCAAACGTCAATGGATAGGTCAAACCTTAAATTAAATCACTGTTTACCCATCACTAACCTCCCAAATCTTCCCGCCAATCACCCTAACACCATACCAGTCACTCTCACCTCACTACCATCCAAAATCACCCACATGATCCATCAAATCTAACCACTCGATAGTTACAATTGGACCTCCTATTCCATTATGCTCAGTAGGACGAGTATGGGTAAAGTTTTGTAGTTACAACTTTTAGTGGTATTTGCATTTGTTGCAGAAGCTGTGGCTGCAACACTAGAGTCCAAGTCCAATTTCTAGTTCTTACATTGTAATTTTGACTTTCAGTATCAGCAGTAGTTTCTCTGTTTAAGCATTTCTCTATTTCATTATGAGTAGTTAGAGTTGTTTGTTCAAATATGGTTGGTAAGGTCGGTTGCACTGCTCTAGTAATTTCATCAGCAAAATTTGTCTAATGAGCATGCTCAGTGCCTCCCTAGAATTAGCGCCTCGGCCTCTTCCTTTTCCTCCTCGACCTCTCATCGGGATGGAATTTGTACGAGCATTTTAATCCACCTGCACACGAGGGCCTTCATTCCTTATTGGAACACCCACGGAATTCTGTTGGTTAGCATGTGTTAAGCCTCAAGAAATGCCTAGCCAATTATTAACTGATTACCATCCCATTAGTTATGTTTGATGATTAATTTCATTTTGTGAAAGAACCAACCGAAATCCTCATTAGGGAAGTTACGCAGCTTAACGAAGTAAGATTTCTATCGTAAAAGTTCGTTGGAACTTAAAGCGTGGACATTAGTATACTTGAGAACGTGTTTATTATATGAATCACAAATATTTTCAACTCTTTAGTGAGAACCATAGTTGTTAAGATCCCGATCCTGATCTTAGGATCTTACGATTTTACGATTCTACGAACCAAAAACGATCCGGATCCTACGTAGGATCTAAACAAGCTTAAGATCTTATAGGATCCCGATCTTGACCATAGGATCTTAAGATCTACTCCGATCTGATCTTACTTTTCTCGAACCGCAAACTAAAAAACTACAAAATTATGGTTTATGTTTTAATATAATTTAAAAAACAACATGTGATTATTCTTAAACATTCCATATTCATAATTTAGAACAACATTATCTTATAATTTCATGTTTATAATATATAATAGTTTGTAGATTTGAATAATATTACAAAGATCATTAAAAAAATAGCATTATAGTAGGATCTTAGGATCCCGATCCGATCTTATGATCACGATCTTGCAAAGACGAACATGATCCTAGGTAGGATCCCGATCTTGAAAACCTTGGTGAGAACAATAGTAAAAATAAAACTAAAATCAAATCAAATAAAAAAAAACTACACAACAAAGCAAAAAATGACAGGGCAAGTCATCGCTGCTGCAAACAGCAGCCCTAACATATCTACTTCAAAAAGAAAATAATTTTACAATTTACATTGGTTACCCTTCAACATTTTCTATTTTGCTTAATTTGTCCTTCCTTATACCCTTTGACCGGATCTACACACACTCCTTGTGTTAGATAGATACTTTGAATAATGCTAGTCTAGCACGCGGAATTTACTAGCAAGCACTCAGGAGATTTATTTGATGTGTTTTGTATGAACGAATGAAACAATGTATATATGAACAAGAGACAAATAATTCACTTCAACGATTCAATATTATTAATTCAATAATACAAGTGATCTCCTATCACTAGGGTTTACAACCTTGAATCTTTTCTAAGAACTTACGTATAACTTCGTACCCTATTCAATAACCTAGGCAATCCTTTTATAGACTAAGGATTCCTGTACAAGATAACTATCATCTATATAAGTAAGATATACACAAAATCCTTTCTATACTTATCTTCTATACGATTACAAAAATTATAAGCAGTACTAACTATAATGTGTGAGCAGTACTAACTGACTTAGTACTGTCAGCCTTGTCTTCAATATCTTCCAGCAGTACCAACTTACATGCAACAGTCTTAACTGTTTATCTTAATTCCTGACAATCTTCCCCTAAACTTATGATTTCTGTGCAAATCACTAAGTTTCTTCAATCTTTCTTCTCCAGACTTTGACTTCTATGTAACATTAGATTCTAGAACTTCTGGTTCTCTTTTCTTTCTCTTTGTGGCATCCTTCTTGATTGAAGTATTCAGTCTTCCATAGGTCTCATAGAACTTCTTTTCTATCTCAGCATCTGTCTTTCCAATGAAATCACTCATCTTGTAATTTGCTTGTTTCTTCAAATAATGCTTCATAAAACTAACTTGTTCTTTCTTGGTAGGCATCTTTGTCTTGTAACCATGCTTTTGCCTATCTCTAATTCTCTGCATTAAGTCATTCTAAGTAACTTCTTTATTCTTTGACAAGATAAATTCTTTAAGTTTCACTGACTTTTCTTCTTTACTTAGATCTTCATCTCTAAGAATCATCATTGCTTGAGCTCTTACAATCAAATCAGAATCTAACAGATATTGTAATTGTTCATTGAAGACTTCTTGATCAACATCTTCAGATCTTGTTCTCTCCATGAATTCAGCTATGTTTCTTACATCATCTGTAGCCAACTTTCTTGTTAATTCTGCATCTTGATCTATCTGAGCTTGTTCATCAGCTAAATCTTTCTCTAGAAGTTTCCTTGCAACTTCTTCATCAAACTCTATTTGTGCTTGAGTCTTTGGTTTTTCTTTCTTGAGTCTTTCTTGTTCTTGTTCAGCTTCTTCAGATGTCATTGGCTTCTTTCCCTTTGCTGATCTTTTTCTTTCATACTCTATCTCAGCAGTATCTGAATGTGTCTCAGCAGTTTGTACGGTTTCTTGTTCTATTTCAACCGTATGAACTGTTTCTCACCCGTATGAACTGCCACTTCTTTCTGAGTAGTTTCTTGTTGTTCCTGATCTTCAACATCCATATCAGCAATATTACCAAAACCTTCATCATGTTCACTAGTGCCTTCTTCATGCCTCCCCTGAGTTTTAGAACTATCCCCCTTGCCTTTAACTGATATCCTCCCCTGTTTAGGAGAATCACCACCATCATCATCACCTGAATCATCTGAATAATCACCATCAGAAGAATCTTCATCTAATACTGCTCTTGCCCGTTTCCTCCTTAGATGTTCTTCTAGCTTCTTCACCCTAACAGTTAGCTTGGTGTATACTTTGGCAAAATTTGCTTTATGAGACTTGAGCTCCTTCTCCAAAGATTCTACTTGAGCTGACAACTTGGTACAAAGAGCCATCAATTCATTTTGTGAAGAACTGCCCTCATCACTTCTAACTGTGTGGCCTGTTAGGAGCGGTGAATCATGGGGAAAGGATCCAGTTGCAACTCTAGTATGACTAGGTTGAGAACTTCTCCGATAACTTGTGATTGTTGGGGGTGTTTGGGTATTTTCAGGATTTTGATTGAGTGTGTGATGGGGATCAGATGGGTTTTCTGAACCTTCACTCAATTCAATTTGAAGCATTTCTGGAAAGAGAGGTACTACTACCCTTGAAAACAATCTACTTGCCATAGCCATGTTTAGAAAAACTTTTGATTGAAGGCTAGGAGTAGCAAAAGTTTTTGTTGGTTTTGTAAGAAAATTCTTCTTTTTATTCAAAAGAGTTTGAACAAATCTTGGGTACATTAGAAACTTGGTTTTGCTGTGAACATTTGATGCCATACTCTCAAAAATAAATTTTGAAAAATTAAAGACCCTGTTTGTTGACAGACAAATAAGAGCAATAGCAATATTGCTACTGAATTGCTCCCATGCTGTCTTTTTGGGACTTAAGCAATATAAAAGAGTATGTATCAAAAATCTCCATTGTGGGGAGAAACATCCTTTTTGAAAAGTCAGTTTTTGGTTGGATGTGTCATACCCCATTCTTGAAAGTTGTTCAAAAATTTCAGTGTTAAGCATAGTGTGGATACCATCTGAATCTTGCAACTTAAGATGTCTCCTAAGTGCAGACTCGGTAACAACAAACGATATACCATCCACTTGGGAATGAATTTCTAAGTCTCCATCTTCACTAGTCAAGACAGTTGCATTCTGCCAGAACTGTGTGATGTGAGTGACATATAGAGTAGGAGAGACAGTTAAAGCATACTTATGTTGGAGTGGTTTAGAAAATCCACAATCTCATAAAATTTTGGTCCATCTCCCTCCTCTGTTTTCTCAAGAAAAGCGACTTGATTGTGTGTCTTGACAAAATCCAAATTAGCCATGATGTTCTTAGTAAAGTTTGATTTTAACTGTGGTGAATAATGAAGATTTAGGTTAGAAAGTAGAAGATGAAAGTTAGATGAGATATTATTGAGAGAATTAGGATTTTTAATGTAACCGACTTAAAGAATATGGTAATTTTTATTTTAGAATATAATAGAATAAAAGTTAAAATATCTTGAAGAGGATCCCTCAAAAATCGTAATTCAATCAGTAAAAATCGCAACAAACCGCCAACGGCTAGTTTTTAACCAAAAATTAATTACTGACACGTCAGTTATAATGGCTAGTTCAGCAGTACTAAGTTTACACTAGCAGTATAAACTTTGCACTAGCAGTACAAACCTTTATCAAAATTTTCAAAGAACAGTATAAACTTATATGTTTCTAAAATATTATAACACACATATAGTTTTTAGCAAACTATCAGCTATCAACGGATTTGATATGTCTTTACCAATAGTCGTTTGCTTTGGACTAGCCAACTCTTCACAGTTAGATATGGTGAGTTGATAACCATACAATTTTTGGTAAATTGTCAGCCATTAACGGATTTAATTAGTCTTTACCAGAAACCGTTTGCTCTGGACTAGTTGGTTCTTATGTGGGTTAGACATGGTGAACCAATAACCATTTGTTGTGTGCACAGATAACACACTGAGCTCCAAATCACCATTCAGTCCAAAACATAAAGCATTTAATCCACAAGCTCCACTCATCCTGCAATTGTTAGTCCAACAATAGAAAACAAAGTGCAAAGCACTTGTCTCACAACATAACAAGCATATGACTAACAATGCACATAAAAAGAAAAATTAATTTCCTTGTGGCACCCAAGCCAAAACAGACTTAGGCTTGCCTCTAGCATCAACATAATTAAATCTTTTTAGAACTGTTGGAGTACCATTAGATTGAAGTGGTCTCCAAACCCATGATGCAGATGCATTAATACCATTACCCATATTTCCCTTAGCAGTGTTTTTAAAACTTCCATTGTTAACTGCTTGCCTAGCAGTATGAGCTATTGGGTTTGCAATTGCAACTTTAGGTTTCCAAACTTGTTTATTAATCACTGCCTTGTTTTGAAATGGTTTTCTAACAGTTGTGGGTGCTGATTTAGAAAGAGTTTTTGCACCTTGAACTGTTTGTCTAGGGTAAAAAGGTCTATTTGGTTTGACAGTATTAACTGCTGATTTAGCAGTATTAACTGTTTGTCTAACAGTATTAACTGTTCTTAGTCCAGACCTTAACAGAACTGATCTAGGTATCATTCTAGCATTTGTAGGGTGAGTGGGAGGTCTTACTGAGTTCACCCTAGGAGTTGAATACCTAGTTACCCTGTTGTTGCAATAAAATGCAAGATGGTCAAAGCTACCACATGTGAAACAAACTTTCCTATAATAGAAAAAATCATCACCTAGTTGGTGAGATTTGAGGCCATTCTAATTCCTTTGGTTACCTCTTGGCTTGTTTGTGGTTCTATACATTTCTGCATACCTAACTGTTGGTCTAAAAGGTTTTGCATTAGCTCTAGGCCTAACAGTCTCAGGTTTGACCACTTTGGGAACTTTTGGTTCCTCCACTTTAACACTAACAGGCTTAACCACAGCCTGATCATCCTCATCATCAGAAGTCCATTCCTCTATGGTTGGAGCATCTGAGTCCTTAGCTGAGGACACCTTATCCTCAGAAAGTGAGGCATCACTTGCACTCTCATAGACAGGTTTATCAACTACATTCTCTTTAGGTTGAGGACCATATTTAAGCTCAGGTAGTTGAAATTCAGGTAGTCCTGTGTGTTCTAGGTCAATGCCTGGAGGTGTTGGAATTCCCCTATAAGGAGGTGGAACTGATTTGTATCCTAGGCCTGACTTAGCTTTATTGAGGATTTGACACTCAACTATCTTACTAACACCCTTAGATGCAAACTCTAATGTGTCTACACTCATCTGAATATTTTCCTTTGCCTGTTTTATCTTTTCCAGTTCAACACACTAATTTCATTTTCCCTAAACATTCAGTCTCTCTTAAGAATAATCATATCATCAGCAAACTTAGACTCATTACCTTTATAATGAACAATTTGTTCTTTTAATACAGCTAAAGCCCTTTTATGATTTGCTAAATTAAAAGCAGTCTGGTTTAGTTCTATTCTCTGATTTTCATATTGTTTTCTAAGTGTTTCTAATTCTTTTAATGCATCACATGATTTAGAACATTTAGAAACTTGTACCTCAGAGTCTGAGAAAGCCATAAGTGCCATCTCTGTTGATGCTTCTGCATCCTCCTCTGCAATGTAGCTCCAATCAAACCCTAAGCCATCAATGGCAACCATAGCCTTTGAGCTTGAGTCTGTAACTTCCACAACCCTTGATTTGCTTCCAAATCCTCTAATCTTTCCATCCTGTTGTCTTGGCAATCTACACTCCCTTGAATAATGACCTTTCTTGTGGCAATTGAAACACTCAATCTTTGACTTATCATACCCAGCAACATCATTGCTGTTTATGATTATCTTTTTGCCAGTATTCTTCAAGAATCTTTTAGCTCTCAAGCTGAGAAGAGAGAGCTGCCACTTGATATCCATCTCTTCAATTTCATCTTCATCAATCTCTTGAAGATCTCCATGAGTCAACATAGTACCATTGTGCTGTGTAGTAAGGAAAGCACAGTAAGTGTCTTCAGTCAAAAGTCCATTAGTACTGCTAACAGTACCACTGTTAGAGATAGCAGTACCAACTGCTCCAGCAACTTGAACTTCTTCTTCTGGATTAGAGGTACTGGGAGTTGACACAAAGGCCAAATTTCCAGAACTTGAGCTTGAACTTGATCTAGCAGACTTCTTCACTTCATGTTCTAGTATCTTGAAGTTGCTATAGAGATCCATCAGACTCATAGAATCAATGTCTGGCTTATTCTTCCAGACAACCACATGCATAGCCCATTCTGATGGTAGACTCCTTAGGAATTTTGAGTTGAGATCTTCATAAGGCATCTCAATTCCTAGAACAGCAAGTTGACTCACTAGCTTTTGAAGCCTATTAAACATATGATCTAGTGACTCATTGCTTGTTGCTGTGAAGTTCTCAAACTGTTGCTTGAGAAGGGTCTTCTGGGTTTTCTTGGTGGCTTCATTCCCACCATACCTTGCAACAATACCTTCAAAAAGAGTTTTAGCACACTTGTATTTACTGAAGTTCAGTAATTGATCATTGGGGATTGTCATCAGCAGCATGCTCCTTGCTTTAACATCATTCTTATGCTGAGCTTTCTCTTCACTAGTAGTTGGCTTTGTCTGCACCGTTGTTTCAGTCTTACCTTCAACAACAATCGTTGTGGTTGTGGGCTTAAAGGAATTACCTTCTTCTATGACATCCCAAATTGCATAATCCTGCACTTGGAAAAATTTCTCAATTCTTAATCGCCACATATCGAACTCATTGGGTTTAAGCATTGGTAGCTTAGCAGCAATGTTGGTTTGACTTGTAGTTGTCTCCATGTCCATCTTCTTCTTAAACAAATTCGTCTGGATCTTCTAAATCAAAGTATCAGTAACCTGTCTCTGATACCACTTGACCGGATCTACACACACTCCTTGTGTTAGATAGATACTTTGAATAATGCTAGTCTAGTACGCGGAATTTACTAGCAAGCACTCAGAAGATTTATTTGATGTGTTTTGTATGAACGAATGAAACAATCTATATATGAACAAGAGACAAATAATTCACTTCAACGATTCAATATTATTAATTCAATAATACGAGTGATCTCCTATCACTAGGGTTTACAACCTTGAATCTTTTCTAAGAACTTACGTATAATTGTTGGGTTCGTAAAACACCCAATTATCTTAAACAGGATTTGAACACAAATTAAGCCAAGTGTTTGCTAAACTGAGAACAATTCAAGTCACTGAGAGAACAGCCTCTCAGTGAGTCATCTTCAGGATGCTTAAGGCGAGTTCAATAAAGGACTCACTATCAGGAAGGCGGTACTCCCTGAGTAGGACTTAAGCCAAAGAAGAAGATGATGGTTCAGTGAGTGTTGGACAAGAACTCACTGAACCCCAGTCTCCTCAACAACATTAAAGTGATTGAAGACTGAGGAACCAATGCCTGAAGAATAGGCGGGAACAAAAGGGAAAGATCTGAGAAGATAAGAGTGTCAGACCAAACACTCTTATCTTGTCAGATACCAACCTTCCCTATTGCGGCTAAAAGTCATGGAGTTTCAGCCAACAACTCCCAAAGTCTTATTAGCCCATACCTATTGGTTCTTGGAAATGACAATTACTGTTTGTAATTGTCAAACACGCTACCTCAACAACTTGTAATATTTTAATCACTTATACTTAGATTACTTGTGTATAAATAGATCAGATGGAGAGAAGTTAAGTGTGCTTTGTATATTGAAAGCTTAGAACTTTTACAAAGTAACTTCTCTCCTACAAAGAGTATACAACTCACTGAGATAGCTCAGTGGGTATATTGTTACCACTCAAGCAAAACTTGAGTTTCGATAGGAGACACCATAAACCCTTGTCTATTCAATCCCAAGTGTTTGTTCCGCAAAACACTTGGGTAATAGATTCTTGGAATTATTTCTAATAAGAATTTAAACGTTGAAAAATATTGTGTTTTTTATATTCACGTATTATAACTGTTAGAAATATTCTTTGCATTGATCTCAGTCATAAGCTCACTTAGTTTAACTTAATTGTTATTACTCGGTGTGCTAAGGGAACAACAAGTGGTATCAGAGCCTCTGGTTTATAAAACCTTTCAAAAACCCAGAGAGCTCCAGGTTTTTAAAACCAAGATCCTAAAATGACTGATACCAATGTACCCCAGTTAGTCTATAAAAAGGGTGGCAGCTATTCTGCTGTAGCACCCAGACTTGAGGCTGGCAAATTTAGCAAATGGAAAAAACGTATGATTTGCTATTTAACTGGGATGGAACCCTACTACATCGCTTGTATCAAGGATAGCCCATTTGTCCCAAAAACTGCTGCAGGGCTAATTAAGCCTGAAGCTCAATGGACCATAGATGAGAGGAGGGTGGTCAATCAGGACCATCGCCTGAAAAGCATCCTTATATCATGTCTTCCTGACGATATAATGGAATCAGTCATCAACTGTTCTACAGCCAAGCAAACTTGGGATGACTTGGTAAATAGATTTGAGGGTCCCTCAGATACCAAGAAAAATAGGGTCATGGACCTTAAACTTGAGTACAATACTTTCAGGGCAAAGGACTCTGAAAGTCTCTCTCAGACCTACACCAGATACAAGACTTTGATAAATGAGCTATCAAATGATGGTGTAACTTTATCTAAGCATGAGACTAATGTTGGCTTTGTCAATAGTCTCCCTGAGAAGTGGCTCAACTTCTTACAAGGCCTGAGGAATGCTAACCACATTCAGACCCTTGAGCTCCCTGAAATTTATGGGAAGTTTGTCTATGAAGACAACTTGATCTCAAGGAGATACCCTGACTCAAAAGCTCTTGAGTCCAAAAAGGCCTTAACCTCTACACCCATATCAACTGCTTTCTATTCTAATGGTGTTGTGCAGGATTTTTAAGAGGACTCTAAAGATGAAATTGATGAAAGGACTGGTGAGGAGTACCTGAACGACTTGAACTTGGAATTCCAAGAAAGGGCACTCCTTGCTAGTTCAAGACGTTTCATCAAAAGAAATCAGTCCAACTTTACAAAACCAAAAGCAAATGAGACCACTGAATGCTTTAAATGTGGTAAAAAGGGTCATTTTGCTAGGGACTGTTATTCTAAAACTATCTCAGAACCCTCTTACAAATTCTCAGGAAATAGTTCCTCAGGAACTAGTAAGTTTCAACCTAAAATATTTCAGTCCACCCAACAATTTCAAAACAAGGGTCAAAAGGATTTTGAAACAAAATATAGGAAAATCAAAGCTAAACTTGCACTTCTTGAAACTAACCCCATATTGTCTCAGGCTGCTCAAACATCCAAACCTATTCAGACAAAGAACAAAGTATTAGTAGCTGAAGCATATGATTGGGATGAAGAAGAGGTTTCCTCAGATGAGGAAATAAGAGTTAGTGCACTGATGGCACTTTCTGAAGAGGATCAGGTGGCTGTTGGAAAAAGCCATGCTAGGAATGGAGAGTGGGTCAACATCACCATGAAGAAGGTAAATACTTTACTTTCTATGGATGATGATTCTGATTGGCAGTCTTACATGAATTATATTTGTGTTGATCTAAAGTTTGTTGAGGAACAAAGGCTTAACCTGTTTTCAAAATATAACAATATTGTGTCAGAATTGAATAAATGTAGAGATGAACTGCTTGCACTGAAACAAGGCAAATTAGAATCTATTACTCTACAAATTCAGAACACTGAAATTTTGAAACAAAACCAAGCCCTTCAAACAGAACTTAAGAAAGAAAAGGCTGTTATTGAAAGCTGGACCAAAAAGAACCCTAAGGTCTTTGATTCTGTGGGCTTAATTTCTAAGATAACTATAGGAATTGACCACCTCACTGAAACCACCAGTGAGAGTCCCAGTGAAATGACCTTTGTTCCAGCTGGCATATCCTTTGAGTAAGAGATGGAACCCAAGTCAAATGACTGGATTGTCAGGGACAACCCAGTCAGTAAGTTGCCAAACTTTGAGACTGGAAACATCTTGCTCCCTGAAAGTCAGGCTCTGAAAGGTATGCTTGGACTCTTTGACCAACTCAGTATTTCTGATCCAATCAGTGAGCCTGAATCAGAATCAACTCCTCCACTCCCTCCACTAAATACCCTTCAGGGTGCTGCACCAAGCTCAGACCTCCCACCATTGGTCTACTCCCCACACTCTCCAAAGGAGAGATCAGGAATAGGTAGAATCCTCCTGAGAAGACCACCCCTTAAAGTCTCAGTAAATACTGATGACTCATCAACTTAAGTCCCTTCTGAAGTAGCAACCCAAAGTCCTGATCCAAGAATTGATCAGTTGACTGAAATGGTCAGGAAGCTAAGTGAGAAGATTGCATCTTCTGAAAAACCTTCTCAATTAAAGAAGGAACAAAAACTAGCTTCCTCAAAGACCAAACCCAAACCAACCAAACCCCTGAAAAAGTGTGAACTGTGCAACTATACAAATCATCTCACTGATGATTGCTATAGAGTCCTTTATTGCATGATTTGCAAAAAGGAGGATCACAGGACCTCTGATCATAAAAAATGCTCAGTCATGTCAAACTTTTCAGGACTTAAGGCTCAGTGCTTGAACTACCCTTCTGATTCTAAGCAGAAACAGAAGCAAAAGGCCAAGCCTTTTCCACCTTGCCCATTGTGTGGATTCAACGACCATCATCCTGAGGATTGTCAAATTGACAAACACTGTGAATCTAGTGGAAGTTCCACTCAGAAATCCTCAGGAAAAGAGAGGGTCATTCAGTCAAGAAGAAGAATGAATAAACAATCCTCTCAGACTACTGAGGCTACCCCTGCGACTAAATGCAAAACATGTGGTAGCTCAGTCCACTCAACCACTGACCATGAATAGATTAATACTTTCATAAAGACCTACAAAACCAAACCCTCCATGAAATGGAGTCCTAGAAAGAACTGACCCAGTTTACTATTTGTGCAGAGGCATGCCAGGGATCCTGTTTGGCATCTAGACAGTGGATGTTCAAGGAGCATGACTGGTGTTAAGGAGTGTCTGCACAAATATGTGGAAGAACCAGGACCCAAAGTGATATTTGCTGATAATTCATCATGTCTCACTGAAGGTTATGGTTCAGTAAACTGCAATGGTATTGTCTTTACTAGGATAGCCTATGTAAATGGTCTTAAGTACAATCTGATCAGTGTCAGTCAACTATGTGATGCAAAATACATAGTTCAGTTTGATGATAAGCAAGGAACCATCTTCAATGCAAATAAGGAAATTGTCCTCATTGCACCAAGAAGACAAGATGTTTATGTATTAGACATGTCCAGTCTAACTCAGGATGGAACTTGTCTCTTTTCTAAGGCCACTGATACACTCAACTGGCTTTGGCATAAGAGACTCACCCACCTGAACTTTAAAAACATAAACAATCTTGTAAAACAAAACAACGTCCTTGGCTTACCATCACTAGTGTTTTCAAAGGATAAACCATGCTTAGCTTGTGAAAAAGGTAAACATCACAGAGCATCCTTTAAAACCAAAACCAACTTTTCCATCAGGAATTGCCTACATCTTCTCCATATGGATCTATTTGGACCTGTCAGTCCAAGGTCTATTAACCATGAGAAGTATACTCTGGTCATAGTGGATGAATACTCTAGATACACTTGGGTATTCTTCCTGATCAAAAAGAGTGAGGAAGCTGAAACAATTATGTCCTTTGTCAGGAACATTGAAAATCAAAATGACATTAAGGTCAAACAGATTAGATCTGACAATGGGACTGAGTTCAAAAATTATGAACTTGAATGTTTCTGTGATGAGAAAGGTATCTCCCAAAACTTTTCCTTACCATACACACCTGAACAAAATGGTGTTGCTGAAAGGAAAAATAGAACACTCATTGAAGCTGCTAGGACAATGCTATGTGGATCAGTCCTTTCCAAACATTTTTGGACTGATGCAGTCAAAACTGCCTGTTATACACAAAACAGATCCATCATTGTCAAGAGACATGGGAAAACCCCATATGAGTTATTCAAAGGAAGAATCCCTGACATCAGCTACTTTCATGTCTTTGAGTGTCCTGAGTTTATTCATAATCACAAGGATCACTTAGGGAAATTTGATGCAAAATCTGATGATGGATACTTCCTGGGATACTCACTTGTCTCAAAAGCCTTCAGAGTGTTCAACACAAGGAGACAGCAGACTGAGGAAACATTTCATGTTACCTTTGATGAGAGCACTGATGCAATCAAGTTCTCAACTGCCTCAGTAGAAGAGATAGGAATTGATAACTCTTCAAGATATCCTCCTGATGAATATCTTCTTGAAAACAATCCTTCCACTCAGTATCAAGATGATGCTAACATCTCCTATTACATAATCCCTCACAACCTACCTAACCCAACCATCACTGAGTTTGTTGAGGCACATGCAAACACTGATGAAATTAATCAGTCTGTTCAAAATGCTCAAGAACCAAACAATCTCAGTGATCAGGTAGACACTCAAGATCCAATCAGTGATCATGTGTCTACTCTAGAACCAACCCCTCCACCTAATCAGGCCTCCACAAGTTCAAATCAATATCCAGGACCTCAGGAAAGTTGGACTAGGTCTCACGACATTGAACTTGTCAATATTATTGGAGAGCCTACTGAAGGCATGCTCACCAGGAGCATGGCTGCTAGTCTAAGAGCAGCCTCAGCAAATGAATGCCTATTTGTGGACTTCATTTCCACAATTGAACCCAAAAGTGTTAAAGAAACACTTACACATCCAAGTTGGGTTCAGGTCATGCATGATGAACTGGAACAATTTGACAGAAACAAGGTAATGACCTTGGTCAAATGTCCTGAGAATGTCTCAGTCATTGGCATGAAATGGGTATTCAAAAACAAAACTGATGAAAATGGCATAGTCATTAAAAACAAAGCCAGACTTGTAACCAAAGGCTATAATCAACAAGAAGGCATTGACTATAAAGAAACATTTTCACTAGTAGCAAGGATGGAAGCCATCAGGATCTTCCTTGCTTTTGCTACATACATGAACTTCAAGGTGTACCAAATGGATGTTAAAAGTGCATTCTTAAATGGTTCACTGAAAGAAGAAGTTTATGTTCAGCAACCTCCTGGATTTGAAAGCCATGAGTTTCCTGATCATGTCTGTAAGCTTAATAAAGCTCTTTATGGACTGAAACAAGCTCCCAGGGCATGGTATGAAACTCTTTCAGCCTTTCTGATCCAAAACAAATTTGTCAGAGGCAAGATAGACAACACATTGTTTATCTATAAGACAAATACTGATGTCATACTAGTACAAGTGTATGTTGATGACATCATCTTTGGCTCAACAAGTTACAAGCTTTGCAAACAATTTGAAAAACTAATGGCTAAGCAATTTGAAATGAGCATGATGGGAGAATTAACCTACTTCCTTGGTCTTCAGATCAAGCAGACTGATAAAGGAACCACTATCAGTCAAGAGAAGTATGTTAAGAACCTACTGAAAAAGTATGAACTCAGTGACTGTGCCTCAGTCAAGACTCCCATGGTTCCCCCAAACAACCTTGGTCCTGATCTCACTGGTAAACCAGTAAATCAAACTCTCTTTAGAGGAATGATAGGATCACTGATGTATCTACTTGCATCAAGGCCTGATATCCAATTCTCAGTATGTCTATGTGCCAGATATCAATCTGACCCAAGAGAATCACACATCACAGCAGTGAAAAGGATATTCAAGTACCTGAAAGGTACTCCAAACCTTGGATTATATTATCCAAAATGCTCAGGCCTTGATCTTAAAGGGTACTCAGACTCTGACTATGCTGGATGCAACATGGACAGAAAAAGCACCTCAGGCTCTTGCCAAATTCTTGGTGGGAAACTAGTCTGTTGGAGTGCTAAGAAGTAACAATCAGTTGCCTTGTCCTCAGCTGAGGCTGAATATATTGCAGCAGCTAGTTGTTATGCAAATGTACTCTGGATGAAAAGTCAAGACAGTGACTATGGAATTCAGTACAAGATGGTACCCATCTTTTGTGATAACACAAGTGCAATTACAATCTCTAACAACCCTGTTCTTCATCAGAGAACAAAACACATTGATATCAGATATCATTTCATCCGGGACCATGTCATGAATGGTGACATTGAATTACACTTCATCCCTACTGAATATCAGTTAGCTGATATCTTCACCAAACCTTTGGATGAACCAACTTCCACAAGACTGAAAGCTGAATTAGGAATGTTGGATATCGAGAATCAGTCCACTGATTGAATCCTTCCAACTGAAGTGTAAATTCTTAAAACCTCAGGTCCCTGACTCAATGTGTTCATCAGTGAAAAAAAAAATCATTGAATCCTCAACCTCAGGAACTAAACCCAAGTTCCTGAAATCTTTAGGGTTCAGAAACTAAACCCTAGTTCCTGAATCCTTGTAGCTCAGGAATCATTCCATATTCCTGAATCATCAGTGAATAATCCCAAGTCCCTGAAAAACCATCACTGAATGAAAAGTCATTCAGGGCCCTGAAAAGTACATTCAATACTAACTTAAATGCTCTAAGTATCTAGTTAGTAAATGTCCGAGGTTTGTAACTGGATTCTTATTAAATATAAGAATATTTGTTTCTTTGCCTTTCTGGCATACACCTCATGGGCCCCCACTTCCCAACTTGGCATTCAATGCCCTCTCTCACACAATACACTGTGTGATGATGGAGACTCTGCAACTTCTCCTTTTGAAGAAACTGCTCAACTGTTCACCCTGCCAGTTGCGAAAAAAGAGGAAAAGTGGAATGGTGGCATTTAATGCGGATCTCAAACATTTTATTCAAAATAATTTCCAAAAATTATATTTTGATTAAATAAAATAGCTCAAATGTCAAAAATAACCCCATCTCCACTATCCTATAAATACCCCAACCAAAACAAATACACACACGCGTTTTAAAAATCTAAGCTAAACTCTGCCCATTTTATCTCTCAAAACTCTGTGTGTGTTCATAGCAATTAGAAACCCAGTCCATTTGTCTAACCAAACACAAAAATGGCATCTTCTAATGCTATCACCCTCGCCCCAAATGTGAATTTCCCAATGGAGGGCGTGGATATGACCAAAAATAACGTGGTTGGAAATTTCCACTACCCCCAACAATATGAGGAGTACAAGGATGTGGTTAAGTACTTACATAACTGCTTCTTTGCCACGGCTTTTGCCAAAACCCCATCAGTCATTTATCATGACTATCTCAGGGAGTTCTGGTGTACCGCAACGGCTACTAGCCCTAAGGACACCAAAGAATCAATCATCACATTCACTGTGATGAATGGGAAGAAACCCCTCTCCCTGGACTACAAGACCTTTCTCAAGGCCACTGGTCTTGATTTCGCCCAGACCTTTGAGGCAAACCCTACTGACCAGGAAATTAAAGCAGAAATGCTATTCCTTGGGCCTCATGACGCTAAGCGTCCTACTTTGTCTCCGGAAGCCTTGTTAGAAAAGGCTCCCATAGTGAAGACATGGTTTCACCCCATCTGGAGACTCATGATGACATTTTTCATTCAAGTCCTAGGAGGGAATAAATCCTCCACTGAGCAAGTGATCTCATCACAGCAAATGATGATGTTCAGTCTCTTGGAGGGTAGAAAAATTGACATCGGAGGTATAATCTTCCGAGACCTCGTTGCCAAGCTCTCAGGGAAACATAGGAAAAGACACATGTCTTATCCTAGGTTCATTTCCTGTGCGCTTCAGGACCTTCTTGGTTCTGACTACTTAAGGTCTGACGATCAAGGTACAAAACCTGACGTCTTGCATAAGACCAATTTTAGTAGTGACATCACTGAGGCACAACCCACCGCCCTGACCAACTACATGTTAGTAGTCATTCAGGGTAAGAATGCTAGCTCCCCAGTACCTTCACCAACCAAGAAGGTGAAGAAGAAGAAAGGGGGACAGTCTAGTAAGGTGGTTAGACCTAAACCACTCGTCACTGAGACTGTTGCCTCAGGCACCCTTAACATTGTGGCCCAGACCTCTGAGACACCCACTGCAGAGACCCTTCTGACCACAAAACAACCGTCACCGGAGGTCACTGGGAAATCATCCTCAGTGTCCTCGGACAAACCCTTTCCGCATGTTTCCTTTGACATAAACAAGTCAGAGGGATCAGGAACATCCACCCATTCACATCCCAATGAAGGCACTGATAAATCACAATCAGAGCCTGAGGGAGTACAGGGTTCTATATCCTCAGTGGGGCAGCACTACTCCACTGAGAAGGGGACCCATACCCACTCACATCCTGCTAACGTCCCTGAGCAATCACACTCAGGGTCTCAAGGAGTTCAGGACCCTAAATCCCCAAAAGGACAGACCAATCCTGATGGGAAGGGGGTCCATACTTCTTCACAAGGAGTGCCTCATGATTCCACTGGAAAACACCCATCAGTGGATGAAGGCACTCAGGGTGAAAAAGACTCGGAGGGATATAAACCACCCGCCGATACGGAACCCAAACCCACCTCAGGCATCTCAGGCACTTTTGTTCTCTCGGGAACTGACCCTAAAAGTCAGGCTGGGCAAACCCCCCAATTATTATGACTAGTCAGGCTGGTCAAACCCCACCAGTTATTATGACAAAAGAGTCAGAACCTGGCCACAACGAAGGTGAGCCCTCTTCTGAGGGGGAGCCGGATATCCTGAAGGCTCCTTCTATGGCTGACTATGAAAATTTGTTAGCTGATGAGTCAGAGGAGGAGATTGATTTTGGTGATGATGATATCCCTGATGCTGAGGAGGAAATGGAGAGTCAATTAAACCCTCCTCAGCCCTCTGAGCAACAACATTCTTCTCCTCCTCCTGAGGATCAACCACCCAGTTCCCCAACAACCTCATCATCATCATCAGGTGCTTCAGCCACTCCTGAGTGGTTGCAAAAGTATGACAATGCTCGTCCGGCTTCTGAAAGGAAAATGGCCAAATTCCTTCGCAAAGCCAACGAAGGTCTTTACAATATACTTACGGATGAGCAATGAGATAAGCACACTGAAGTGGCAGCCTCCTATGCCGACTTCAGGGCTTCTGTAGAAGAATCTCAGGCAAAGATTCTTCAGGCCGCCAATCTCACTGATAAACAACTTGGCGACCTGAACAAATCTGTAGATGAAATAGCCACTGGACAGCATCAGGAACTCTCCAACATCCTCAAGGCTATTGAATCAGTTCAAGAACATCTTACAGATGATCCCACCTTCGTCAAAAGACTGGATGCATACTTGGCCTCTCAGGCGTCCACCTCCACTAACATTACTGAGCTTCTAAAGCTCCTTCAGGGGGTAGATCTTCAAGGTCTAAGGACACAGCAAGAGTCCATTCATCAGGCTGTTATTGCATCCAAGGAGCACCTGATCCTAATCTCTTCAGCCTTTGAGCAGCTCTCAACAACACATAATGAGCTGGTCACCCACTACACCACCCAAGTCACTGAACTCACCACCCACCAAAAGGAAATGGTTGCCGAATTAAGTGTCGTGAAGAATGAGACTTCTGAGACAAAGTCTATGGTCTCAAACATCCTATCTATTCTTCGGGCCTCTCATGCTCCTCCAACTCCTCAGTCAGCAGGTGTCTCCACTGAAGTTCCACCATCTGCTGAGGGGGAGAAAAATGATGATGATCCGATCCCTGATCCTACTTCTGCTTTGGTAACTGTCCCTAAGACATCCACCAGTCAACCTCCTCCCATTGACAAAGGGAAGAAAATCATGGTGACTGAAACAAACCCTCCTCCTGAAGCACGCTTAGTCAAGGCTTCAACTGAAAAACGTGCAGATCTTGATGCACCGTTCTATGTTGATTTAGAGGATGGGAGAAGGGTCTATGGGACTCAGGAAGAACTTGCTGAAATCTTACACCAAGAAGATCTCAGGAAGGACCAAGAGAAAGAGCAGGAACTCAACAGGTCTGTAATTTCTGAGGTTGCCAAGGAGGAAATTAAGGACTCTAATAAAGAAATTTAGGGAGATGAATTCATCAGGATACAAGCCCAACTTCTTCAAGAACACAACAAACAAGCCAAACTTAAGGAAGAAAGGAGGCAAAGAATATATGAGAGGTACGTATGGCACATGACCAAAACCAAGGATGAAGGCACTATCACTGACATCACCATTCACAACACCAAACCCCTGAGCATAACGATACATAGAGGTCAAAGAAAGTCTGAACACCTTCCAACAATCAAATTTTCAGACTATGGGTTAAGAGAATGGGATATGATGATGCCCATCCTAAGGAAGAAAACCTGAAGCAAGAATGCCCCAACCCTTATCAAGTCTCTGAGTGCCAAGTATGAGGAACTCGCAAGAGTGACCAAGAGTCTCGGAATTAACCATGATAGGGCACTTGCTTCTCAGGGACTAGCTATCCCTGAACTTACTCAGAAGACTGGGAAGAAAAGAAAAGTTGTGGCTCTTGAACCTGAACAATACATAGCTGCACTTCACTGCAACAGGATTACTCCTCAGGGAGTCAAGTTCCGTCCCAACCTGGTCATCAAGGAACCTGAGTATGGTATCTTCTTTGTGGATGAATTTGGTCAGGAAGCCTTTCAAAGAGTCTCTGACATTGATAAAGTGAAAACGACAACACTCCTTGCCTACAAACTGATGGCGCTTAATATCAGGAGACCTGATAATGAGGAGTTTGTCAGGTTGATGGATCAAATGACGAAGGAACGACCTGATAAAGAGGTGTTGATGTCAAAGAAGGCTAAACTAGAACTCATGGGTATCGTTCAGGAACCTTGAGTATTTTGTACTTAGAATGATAGGACTTGTAATGATATGAATAAATTGATGAATGTTTTGTAATATCAATGTCCTTATTTATTTTCTAGTACATTCAGTATGAGCAGAAGACTTTAGCTCACTCATACTGATAAAAAAAACTTAGGCATAATTTATATCCAAATAGGGGGAGATTGTTGGGTTCGTAAAACACCCAATTATCTTAAACAAGATTTGAACACAAATTAAGCCAAGTGTTTGCTAAACCGAGAATAATTCAAGTCACTGAGAGAACAGCCTCTCAGTGAGTCATCTTCAGGATGCTTAAGGTGAGTTCAATAAAGGACTCACTCTCAGGAAGGCGGTACTCCCTGAGTAGGACTTAAGCCAAAGAAGAAGATGATGGTTCAGTGAGTGTTGGACAAGAACTCACTGAACCCCAGTCTCCTCAACAACATTAAAGTGATTGAAGACTGAGGAACCAATGCCTGAAGAATAGGCGGGAACAAAAGGGAAAGATTTGAGAAGATAAGAGTGTCAGACCAAACACTCTTATCTTGTCAGATACCAACCTTCCCTATTGCGGCTAAAAGTCATGGAGTTTCGGCCAACAACTCCCAAAGTCTTATTAGCCCATTCCTATTGGTTCTTGGAAATGACAATTACTGTTTGTAATTGTCAAACACACTACCTCAACAACTTGTAATATTTTAATCACTTATACTTAGATTACTTGTGTATAAATAGATCAGATGGAGAGAAGTTAAGTGTGCTTTGTATATTGAAAGCTTAGAACTTTTACAAAGTAACTTCTCTCCTACAAAGAGTATACAACTCACTGAGATAGCTCAGTGGGTATATTGTTACCACTCAAGCAAAACTTGAGTTTCGATAGGAGACACCATAAACCCTTGTCTATTCAATCCCAAGTGTTTGTTCCGCAAAACACTTGGGTAATAGATTTTTGGAATTATTTCTAATAAGAATTTAAACGTTGAAAAATATTGTGCTTTTTATATTCACGTATTATAACTGTTAGAAATATTCTTTGCATTGATCTCAGTCATAAGCTCACTTAGTTTAACTTAATTGTTATTACTCGGTGTGCTAAGGGAACAACAATAACTTCGTACCCTATTCAATAACCTAGGCAATCCTTTTATAGACTAAGAATTCCTGTACAAGATAACTATCATCTATATAAGTAAGATATACACAAAATCCTTTCTATACTTATCTTCTATACGATTACAAAAATTATAAGCAGTACTAACTATAATATGTGAGCAGTACTAACTGACTTAGTACTGTCAGCCTTGTCTTCAATATCTTCCGACAGTACCAACTTACATGCAACAGTCTTAACTGTTTATCTTAATTCCCAACACCCTTGCAGCAGGTAAGATCCCTGCAGCCTACAACTGGGATCATTTTTCCAAAATGACAAGTTATCTACACTTTCGTGCCCTTTGCCCAAAAAAAAATAACTACTTTCACATATTGTATTAGTGAAAACATAAACATTACATCAAACATAAAAATAAAACTTGAAACATTACATAAGACATAGAGCGCAAAAAGATACAACTATACAGACTTTTATGGGTAAGAATACAGTGAGAAAAAAACTTAAAATGAAAAGAATGAGAAATAATTATAACTGCATATTTGAAGTGCATCGATTGAATTAGATGCATCTATATTCATTTAGATGCATCACAATCAGTTCTGAAAGTGATTTTGATGTAAAAATGATGCAAAGTAGTACTAGCAAGAAATTTAACCCGCAGAGAACGAAAAATACATATGATTCACTTAATATGCATCTAATATATATATATGCATCTAATTTTTAGCTAGAAAATATATTATGATGCATTTAAAAGATTAGGAATGTATCTAATTCAAATTGTTCATCTCTAATATGTAGTTATAGTTATTTCTCATCTTTCTTATTTTAAGGATTCTTCTCATTTGATCCTTAGTCATATTTTCGCATTCAATACTTGAGCAACTTTGCGTTCATCTCCCTTAAAATGGTCAATGCGTATAGTAAGAATCTTGAAACGAAGTTGTTGTACGAACTCGAGTTTTGGTCCTTCGAACTCAAGAGACTTTTCAATCATTTCCGTTAATTCAGCAAAGTTAAGTTCTTTTCTATTAGAGATCTCGCTTTGAATAGGAAGATGTAAAAAGCAACTGTATGTTTAAATTTTCCGGTTAGCGCTAGCTCATAAAACCAAGTATGGTACGGTGACACCTTTGTTATGGAGGTCAAATGCCTGCGAAACAATGTCGTACTGGACGCTTCTAGCTTTTTCTTTTTCTTTGTACACAACATTGTAATTCAGTACAGTACTAAACAAAGAAATTACCCAAAATAACCTTCTATATTTAGCAACAACTTGGTTGTACATAATGTAAATGGAAGGATAGAATAGAGAGATTACAAAGGGCTTTGCCTAAACCCTGACCATAAACATAAAACAAATTCCAAAATTGAAGTTGGAAGGTATATTTTGCCTTTGCATAATACACAAAAAACACCAACAACGTCTACTGCCTACTTGTACGGTACACATCAAAACAAATCCTGCAATCCCCTCTTCCAATCCCCCCGCTCACATGTACTACCCTCGCTGCATTGGCTACAACACAATCTGCATAGTCAGGATTCAACCCGCTTCCCGAATACAATTCCCAGGCAGCAAATACTTGAACTCATCAACATTATGCAACAGATAAGAAGGCAAATGAACTCCTGAATACGAATGAGGGATCGGTCCCATATTTCCGATAATTTGCCTGAAAGTATACTCCTCAGGAAGCATATCATATAAGTCATCGCCATTGCAAATCACCTTCTGTATTCTTTTGGGGTCTAGATAATGAGAGAACCTTATTCTATCTGAGTGACTATAAGCTTTCATCTTAAACACGAAATCACTTATTTTCTTAAAACAAAAACTGCAGTGCCATCCTGAATCAGCAAAAAGATAATCCGTTTGACGAAAATGAGCATACCTTGTTTTACCCTTTTCATATTTATGCACTGAAGCTCTCCAACTTTTATGTTCAACATTAAACTCGAACGAATACAAAAAGTTTCTTAAGTGAAGATGCATAATTGGCGGTGACCCGTCACACCATCTCAAAAGATCAATAGTATGTCCACTCGGTATCTCATCAACATCAGACATTATCAGTAGATCATCATCTTCTATTCCAGCAATTCTCAGAAGCCTATCAACTGCCACTCGTTGATACGCCTCTTCATAGAACGGAATCTTCCCCTTTCTTGATCCACCAGGGATTGTTGCATAAGTCAACCTAGGCTTCACAAAGTCGAACCTTTCTTGATTAATAGCAAAGAAGTGAGGTTTCGGTATGCCTGTGAAAGTTGAGTTAGATTCAAGAAGCACAAACTGAGTGATGTAAGGGTAAAGTTCTTTCCATCTGATTGTAAGCATGTCGATTTCGTTGTTAAATAAGACTGCATCATAGACTCTTCGGGGGTACTCTCGTACTTTCCAACCGTGAAGATTGCAAAGAGTAGGCATTGAGACGTTTTCGTGATAGTAATGAGGTATTTGAATGAAAGGTGGAGGGGGAGATTGCCATAAGGGTCTTAGAAAGTACGTGAATTTTTGACCATGAAAGTACGCTCCAACGAGCCCGACTGGAATAATTATAAATAATAATATGAATGATCGTAAATCCAGACTCTGCATCAGGCATCGGATTCTTGACATCCTACTTGCTTCCTAAAAAGCAAACAAATGGTGAAAGAGTGAGCCTTTTGACACAATATATGTAAACTAAATTAAAAATATATGCAATAACAATCAAATAATCAGAAGCTTCTTGCTACAGAACCAATTATGGGGGTAAAAAAAGGGGGGCCCATGTGCAGACGACCCAAGTGACCAAGGCTTCTTGGGTTAAGTATCTGAAACAGGCCGCAATTTGATCCAAGAACAGGGAACCCAGTGCGCAAAGAGTTCTCAAGTTAAGTTTTCGCAATAAAATCTCAGAGTCTCAGTTTGATATAAGAAAAAAAAACCCCAAGATTGCATTTTTTTTCTACAATACAAAGGGACTCAATCGCACACCTACACCAAAGCTAATCGGTGTAAAGGGAAATTAGGATGTGAATTAAAACACATCATTGCAGCCTCAATTTCACGACGGGTGAAATGAGGATAAAAGTTGGAAAGACAATATTGATTATTGAGGATAATACCTCTAAGCTTTATTCGTATAGATAGTACTCTTAACTCTTACAAATGCAATTATCACTTATAAAATGAATATCCAAACACCCTTTATGTTGCATTTTGCAAAATCAGTATAAAAGTAACAATCCAATCTGATAGGATCAACAACAAAAAGGTAAAAGCTTTTATTCCAGACAGGTAAACTTTTACAAAACGCCCAAATATTAAACCCCAATTAATTTGTGCCCACATTCTTAAAACCCTAAATTAAAAATAAAAAAGTTAAAAACCCTACAACCTTTACAGCGTACTTCAAGTACTATCTAATTTACATTAAACAATACCCACAAAAATTAAAGCAAAATCCAAGAAGAATATTCATAATACTAAACAAACAATAAAATAAAACCTTGATAATTATATTATTAAAAAACATACCTGACCACAAACATCATCACATATATCATCTCTCTTTTTATAAGTTGAATAAACATCAGCCATCATATATAATAATAAAACAATAATAAACCAAACCCAACAATTTTTTTTTTAATTCAGTAGTAACCCAATAAAACCCTTAAATAAAAAACCAATCTGCAAAATCCCATAAATGAATTATTTTGTTCAGTAATTTGTTTCAGGGTATATATAGATACAGGATTGTGTATCTATTATATATATGCAGTAACTGACTGAGATACTAAAAGTTTTTTTTTTTTTTTTTTTTTTTTTCCTCTCAATTTTTAAAAATTGATTTGAGAGAAAACTGAAAAGCCCTTTTGAAATTAATAAAGATTCATAAATACAGTTATTTGTAGCATTTATTTTTGTTCTGTTTTTATGATAAGAATTGAATTGAAATTGGAATTGAAATTAAAGAAAAAAAAGAAGTTAAAAGGGGAGGTTTTTCTTCACAGAAGAAATGCCACGTGTTAGCCATTTGTGTGACACAATTAGTAACCGATTTAATGCACCCGAGATATCATGTTTCCAAACGTTAAGAGGACAAGATGAGGTGTGTGGAGGCTTGTTTCACTGCAATTTGCAAAACTCATAATTTATAAACTCAATTAAAAAACATTCGATCTCATCAGTCAAGTTATAGAACACATCTTCAAGTTTTTTATTTATTTTTATCTTTTTATAAATAAGGTAACATATAAAACTTAAAACATTGCATAATTTAAATAAAATAACTTGTCAAATTTATACATATTAACTATTAAGGATTAATCATGTAAGAAAAAAAAATTAAGATACTAACAACGCAAACCTAATAAGAAGTAATGGTGCAAAACTTAATAAATGATAATTAAAAATTAGCGCAATCAATTCTAAATGACTCAAAGTAAAAAATAATAATAATAATAAATAAATAAATAAAAAAGAAAAAAAAAAACAAAAACAACGTTCAAGTGTCATCTTCTACATCCCCGTTAGTAGGTGAAAATCAAACAAAAACACATACCATAAAAATACTTTAATTTACACAAATACATATCACAAAAACTCAAACACAAATACAAACCCAAAAATAAAATAAATAATAATAAAAGCAAGAAAAAAAAAAGGTGTATAACATGGTTGGTGGCTACGGCGTTACCACCTATAACGCGAGCAGCGTTGTGGGTTCTCGCCCCCATTGGTCTATAACGCCACCGTACGGTAAGCTTTAAAAGCAATAAAAATGAATGAACAAACATTTGTTATTTAGAAATTTTGTTCTAATATGTTAGTAAATTTCACAATCAACCTATAAAAAGTAATCACATATTACTATAACTACAATTAAGTATTTAAGCGGATATTATAAGGGTAGTGATTTGCATACTTTCATATTTAATTGAGATACCCCAAAACATGCATTAAATAGTTATACTGTAAATAAAAATTCATCTAATTTTTAATACATTGAAGTGTCTCAATCAAACTTACAGATGTATTAATCACTTTCTATATCAAAATAACACAGTACAGTAACGAGAAATAAACTCATTGTGGTAATCATTTTTCAAAGTATCCAAAATATTTTTTTATTGTACTTAAATGCATTTTTTTCGCATTTGTACCTTTTTCTTTTCCAAACTTGCGAGACTTTTGATGACATATTTAGCGACAATATAATGTTATTTAGCGATAGTTTATTGGCATTTTCCATACCTCGCGAGTTTCTGGATTTTTTTCATACCTTGCTGTATTTAAAAGAGTCATAATCTCGCACATTTACGAAAAAATTGAGTATCTCAACAAATTCAAAGCTTTTGAATAGTTGATGATTAAGTAATAAGTATTTGCTAAAATAAGTGCGTCTATCATTTTTCTATAATAATAATTTATTATACATCGGAAATTTTATAAATTAATACTCATGAAATCATCAAAATTTATTAATTAAAAGAGTTATTAATTAATCGATATTAATTTATTTTGAAATTAATAAACAAGGACCTGCAAAAGATAATATTTAAAAAGTTTATAACTGTAATTAATTGAGTATTAATCTATCGAGTTTCTATTGAGTGTTCGTTTGAAAATAAAAAGATAATGCATAACATGTGTTATAACACATGTATCCTTCTATCAAGCTAGAATCGTGAAACAAACATTATTGTCACTTGGTTTTTCTCCCACTTTTCGTGGCACAAATGGTATTACTTTTGATGTATATTGCCTCCGTGGGATCATAGGTGAAAAAGTTTCACCACAATAATAGACGGTTCGATCAGTTTATTTTTGTTTTTGTTCATCTAATCGAATATATTATGCAATGTTTGTTCCTCAATCAAAATACATGTGACTTTTAATGAATTATTGAGTAAAATAGACAAGCACTAACGATTTAATTGATAATTCAAACAAAGTTCATGAGCTTTACTAATCACATTTTATGATATATTTTTTTTAGAGGTATTCACGGGACGGTTCGATTCGGTTTGTTGGAAAATTTATAATATTTATTGTGGGGCGGGAAATTCATTTTACTACCCAAAATCGAATCGTACTAAGCGGTTAACGGGACACACGGGTACTCGAAATAAGCGGTTATGCGCGGTTCGTGTCGTGGTTAACCATTTTAGACGTTTAACCGAGTTTAACGTATGAACAATAACATGTCATAGAACCTAAAATGTCATTTTAGTAAAATTAAATAACATTGAATAGATTAAAGTAATATTAAAGTTATTCGGTTACAATAATTGCATTGAAATAAGCATACATAACATATTAAGAAAAAATATTTGTTCCACATTTATAAGTTACGATAATATTAAACAATTTTCACACATAGATGTTTAGCGAATGTTTACATTAGGAACACAAGAGTCGTTAAACAATAAAAGTAGTGTAATAATATAATCGATTCTTCAACAATTATTTGAATATTTAGTTAAAAGCCCTCATGTATATTATACGCAGTTCGGTTTGATTAACTGCGGATATCTATAAATAAAAAACCGAAACCGAACCATGATATGCGAGTTTTTCGGTTTCGGTTATTTTCTATTTCGGTTTCTACGGTTTAGGATTTTTTGGGTTTTAAATTGAGCGGCTCGACTCGGTTTGTCGGTTTCTCGAGTTTTTTTAACACCCCTAATATTTTCATTAAAAAAAGTTGAATTCCAAAGCTCAAAGGATGAAATGCATAAATATGTTTGGCGAAAATAACAGTAGCATGAAGCAAGAAGCAGTAGCGACAAAAAGTAGCAGGAAGTAGTAGTTGTTTGTTTTAATAAAACGTGTTAGAAATGAAGCTGGACGATATTTACGTGAATTGGAAATAGACAACTAGAATGCATAAAGTGCAAGGACTGATAATGTAATACTCTTAAAGTTGTCTTGTATGGCATTTAAATACCCCACAAGTCTTCACTTGTGGGGTGTGGCTGTGAACTTCAAAAACATAGTAATAATATCAAAGTTCTAAACACTCCACCTTCTCTCTACATTCCCTCTCTAAAACCGGTCATGAATATCTTCTATTTTCATCAACCAAGACCTCCAGAAGGTGATAAAACTCGATTCTTGGTCTTTACAATTGGTATCATGAGCAAACCTGGGAGATTCTAGGCGAATCGTGGTGTGTTTTTGAGGTAAAATATGTGATTTTTGTTGTGTTTTATCTCGAACTATTCATCAGTCGAGTTTTTGAAGGTTGTTTGTGTTCGGTTTGTGTTAATAAGAACCCAACTGTTGCGTTTTTGCTTTATAAAAATGTGACCTTTTGGTGTTTATCTTGAAATCGTACACATTTTGAAGATTAAAGGTTGTGTTTGTTTGTGTGAAATCGACTTGATTTGTGAAAGGTTACTAGTTTTCACTCATTTCTTGGTGTGGAAGATCAAACTTTTATGTTTGTTCTTGGTCCCTAGATCGAATATCATCAACAATTCGTGGATAAGATTTGTTTGTGGATTATAATTGATTATTTTAGTCCTTGAATTATTGATGTGTAAGGCTAGTGGGTGAATTATTGGTCTGCCAAAAAGTCAAGAGTAGTTGGAAAGTTTCGAAATTGCCACTCTCTCGCAATTGCTGCCTCTCGCAATTCACAAGCCTCTCGCAAATATGAAACGTCGCATTCTTGTATAAGATTGTGATAGGTGATCTTTCGAAATTGATTTCGGAATTCATTTCGGAATTACTTTCGGAATTGGCAGATCTTCGCAATTGTATCTCGCAATTGCTTCTCGCAATTGGTCTCGGAATTGCTTCTCGCAATTGGTCTCGCAATTGCTTCTCGCAATTGCTTTTCGCAATTGCTTTTCGCAATTGGTCTCGCAATTGGAGCTGATTTCGCAATTCACCATCCTTCGCAATTCAACAATATTTCGCAATTGAAGCAACCTTTCGCAATTGGTCCTTCATCTCGCAATTGCAATTTTTACGGTCAATTTTTACGCGAGATTCAAATTCAGGTACAAGAGTGAAAATTTTGGCCCAAAATTCAAATTTTTTGGCTAAAATTCGAATTTTTCGGGGAATTTTCGGCGTAAAAATTTCTAAAACTCAAAATTTTCCAGCATCATTAGAATGTCATTTTATGGCATATTTCACACCAAAATCACAAATGAAATTACCGGTCTACACCTTCAACATCACCACGTATAGCCAAAAAGATCTTGATCAAGAATCGCAATCAAATAACAATGGCTATATTATCAACTGTGACTACAAGGATGATTCATTATTACTTACTTGAAGTTGAAGTGGTGTACTTAGTATCTTGAAGATATCGGGGTTGGTTGGATGAATGATTCTTCGAGATCCTTGTTTGAGCATTTATAGAATAGTGATTAAGTCTTGGGTTATCTAGTTTTCATAGGTCAAGGGGTGGATGGACGAAGACCTAGTTAACTATCACTTAAAGGAGATACGTTGTAGTACTCAGTGTCACACAAAGATGTGGATAATTCAAGAGAGGTTCATATACAATTAAGGAAGGATGGATGGGTATATGAAACGACCTATGCTATAAGGAGTTACATTGTAGTGCTTAGTATAGGTTCTTAGTCACACGTTCGTGCAAGTGTAAGTCACAAGTCTGGGTTACTTTACTTCAGTCTCAAGTTCGTCATAGTGGGTTTCTCCATCAGCAGTCACTACAAAAAGCCGTTGTTTTGATACAAGAGGTTTGAGAAGAGATTGATCCTAAGAGAATCGTAGAGAGAATAGTTATCGACATCAACTCATGGGGTATTGATTTGTTTTTTGCTTCTAGTTGATATGTCTATGTACACATATGTAGGATGAGTCCGAAAGATCATCATCATCCTGGAAGGAGAAATGTATGAAATGTGTACACCGGGGCTGTTTATTGAAGAACTGGAAGCATTCTAAGTGAGCTGAAGATGTCGATATGATGCTCCCTAAAGAAACCTGTGAAGAAGTTACAAGTCATCAGTCTATAATCCATTTTCCGTTGTGCAAGAGACTGAAGACAATTTGGCAAGATTTCAGAGAAACTTCTTCTACAAGCATCAGGGCTATATCAAACGGGTTGTCAATTTGGGAGGGAGCATGTAAAAGAAAATGCCTCACTAATTGGGAGGGAGTAATAACCCAATTAGAGAATTACAGTGATTCGGCAAGTAAATCAAGCAAGTTGAGAAAGATATGAGAAGATCAAGAGCTGTGATGACATCCTCAAAAGAAAGGAAACTGCTCTACTTCAGCATGGCTTTTATCATTGTTATGTACTTGTTAGGAATCATTGTAATCAATTCACGTATATCTCCAGCTGGAGGGAGATTGTTAGAAATGAAGCTGGACGATATTTACGTGAATTGGAAATAGACAACTAGAATGCATAAAGTGCAAGGACTGATAATGTAATACTCTTAAAGTTGTCTTGTATGGCATTTAAATACCCCACAAGTCTTCACTTGTGGGGTGTGGCTGTGAACTTCAAAAACATAGTAATAATATCAAAGTTCTAAACACTCCACCTTCTCTCTACATTCCCTCTCTAAAACTGGTCATGAATATCTTCTATTTTCATCAACCAAGACCTCCAGAAGGTGATAAAACTCGATTCTTGGTCTTTACAAAACGTTTGGTAGCATAGTTGTATGGAAATAATTACTATATGAAAACGCTAGTTGCTAGTAAATGCTACTAAAAGTAGCATTTTGATTTGGAACGTTTAGAAAAATTAAGAATGCTAGTTGCTTATTGCCAAATAAGCCTAAGTGTACAAAACGTTAACCGCTAGTTGTTAGTTGCTTCAAAACAGTTTTAAACGCTCACTGCCAAACATACTCAAATATGCTTTTTAAAAATATAATATAGAAAAAAATACACCGTTGGTCCCTAAACTTTCCCAAAAGCATCGCAGGGGCCCCAAACTTGGGATTTTAGTCGCCGTGCGTCCCTTTTTCAAGTTTTTGAGTCCAATTGCGTCCTTTGACCCGTAATCCGTCGGTCAACTCCGTTATTTGCTGTCTTTTTTTGTTTTTAGTTAAAGAGCATAACGGTAATTGATTCTTAGTCATATAAATCTTCTATTTTTTTCTACTTTTCTTCCCCTGGTTACCAAACCCTCCCCAAATACACACACATATCATAGGTACGCCCAATTTCATCTTTATTTCTTCAATTAATTCCCAAAATTTCACAATTAACCTCAATTTAGTGCTAAATCACAATCTTGTATGATAAAGATCCGATCTTGACCCGATTTCAGAATTAGGGTTTCGTTAATTTTATTCATCCCAATCTTGACCTCGTGAAGTTGAAGGGAGTAATGGGGTTAAGAGTTTGGGAATCAACTTCACGAGATCAAGATCGGAATGAATAAAATTAACGAAACCCTAATTCTGAAATCGGGTCAAGATCGGATCTTTATCATACAAGATTATGATTTAGTACTAAATTGAGGTTAATTGTGAAATTTTGGGAATTAATTGAAGAAATAAAGATGAAATTGTGCGTACCTGTGATATGTGTGTGTATTTTGGGAGGGTCTGGTAACCAGGGGAAGAAAAGTAGAAAAAATAGAAGATTTATATGACTAAGAATCACTTACCGTTATGCCCTTTAACTAAAAACAAAAAAAGATAGCAAATAACAGAGTTGACTGACGGATTACGGGTCAAAGGACGCAATTGGCCTCAAAAACTTGAAAAAATGACGCACGACGACTAAAATCACAAGTTTGGGGCCCCTGCGATGCTTTTGGGGAAATTTAGGGACCAACGGTTTATTTTTGTCTATAGTATAAGTAAAGAAAATGCATTAATAGCTGGTATCTTTATTAGTATGCTTTTATATTGCCGTTACCAAAATCTTCAAACTTTGACTATTTTAAGTACTTTTGACAAGAAATTTTAAAAACCAGATGGTTTTAGCAATTTTTTAAAGCTAAATAACTAAACTAGAAATGATAAAAGTGCTTATGTAGATAGATACATGTGTTGAAAAAGTTGAATGCCTTATATCTTTTAAAAAACATTTTAGCTATACATGTAAATTGATGTTTTGTCAATACTGTGGCTGACATGTCTATCAGTCAATGGAATGAAGTGCTGTTAATGAAGCAAATTTGGAATATAGCTACTAAAAAGGAGAGTTTATGGGTTAAGTGGGTGAACTGTGTAAAATTGAAAGGAAAGAGTATTTGGGAAGTGGAAGAGGAAAGACAAGATAGTTGTACATGGAAAGCTTTATTGGGTTTGAGAGTTAAAATAAGGCAGCATATTATTCATCATATTGGAAATGGGAAAAACACTTATATCTGGCATGACACTTGGAATGGCATGAATTGAGGCAATTTATTAGTTACAAAGATGTATATGATGCCAGGTTTCAAAATGACAACATTGTGGCTGACATGATTGTGGAGAATAAGTGGAAATGGCCTGATTCTTGGGCAGACATGTTCCCTAATGTATTCAATATTCGTGTACCCAATCTCAGATTTGATATAAAATGTTAGTGCAAGCAGTCTCGTTGGGGCGGAGAAAAAAGTTTGCAGCGTCTCAGCTATTATTCCCAAAATCATTCAAGGTGAAACAGGCCACCGATGCAACAAAAAGACATGAAAAAACTGCCAACGGAATAAATTGTATGTTTTAAGCATGTATGGTCACAAAAATTGTTCGTAATGGTATATGTCATTAGTGAGGGTCAGTTTACCTGACAGACGAGAGATTTACAAGGATTTAAGCGCTTTGCTCATTGTGTCTGATTGCATATTTAAGTATATTGTTTCGATGGCTTTAATGTAACTGTTATTTGTTGTAAACGAAGAAATTAAGAGTGATATTTATGAAGTGAAAGTTCATACATGTTTTTAGTTGTATCAGAAATTAAGAGTGGTATATGTCATTAGTGAGGGTCAGTTTACCTGAAAGTTCATACCTCTGGTTGTGTGAGAACCAATGTTTTTAGTTACAAATAACTGCCTGTGTACAGATAAACTCATTCAAAGAGCTTTCTTGACAGGGTTTCCAGCTCGTGGCAGTTGTTGCCTCTAACACAAGTGTTAGATTCACGTTTGCTCGCTGTTCTTTCTATCAGATGTCCTTAGACTAACTCATTATACTAATAAAAGTATAAAATGATAGAAAGTGAGTTAGGTCAGTTACTATCTGACTAACTTAGCCATCAATTCAATACAAAACATCATAATAAGATCTCAAGAAAGAAGTTTTAAAGAAGTAATTAACTTAGGTATAAACCTTTGTTAAAGAATTCCCAAACTCTGTCCATCATTGACCTATTATGTCAGCAACTTAAACCAGCAACTGTTGCTCACACAATGCACTTGTAATCACTTTGTGCTTAATCTCCATACCTGCATATGTTAGTCCAAGACCAAGAAAAACAAAGTGCAAAGCACTTGCTTCATAATAGTATAAACATATGACTAACAGTATTAACACAACTGTCCAAACTTTGTACTAGCAGTATAAAAATATACTTATCAGTACAAATGACAAACCTAGCAGTACAAATCTAATTTATGTATAAAAACACACAGTTTGAAAACTTTAAGGGTTAATCATTCCAATACTTGCTACCAAGTATTGAAATCTTCCTACATCAAAGGCTTTTGTGAGAAGATCTGCAAAGTTTTGATCAGAATCAATTTTAACCACTTGAATCAACTTTTTCTCATTGCAGTCTCTAATAAAATGATGCCTAATTTCTATGTGTTTTGTTTTAGAATGCTGCACTGGATTTTTAATTATACAAATTGTACTGCTATTGTCAATGTATATCACAATGTGCATGAAATTATACCCATAGTCAAGCAGTTGATTTTGAATCCAAAGAACTTGACCACAACAACTTGCAGCAGCTACATACTCAGCTTCAGTTGTAGAAGTTGCCACAATTTTCTGCTTCTTACACTGCCATGATATAAGTCAGCATCCAAGGAATTGACATCCACCAGTTGTTGATTTCCTGTCCAGGCTTACACCAGCATAATCACTATCTGAATATGCTACCAAGTCAAAAGGTGCTTCCCTAGGATACTACAGACCCAACCTAGGTTGACGCTTAAGATATCTAAAGATCCTTTTGACAGCAGTTAAATGAAAAGCCTTGGGAGTGACTTGAAATCTTGCACAAGCACATACAGCAAACATGATATCTGGTCTTGAGGATGTAAGATACATCAAGGACCCTATCATAGATCTGTAAGTGTTCACATCCACACATTCTCCATCAGCATCTTTAAGCAATGGTTTCTCTGGATCAATAGGTGTGCTAGCCACTTTAGAATCAGCAAACTAAAACTTCCTCAGAATCCCTGCTACATATTTATCCTGGCTGATAAATATGCCTTCATTTGATTGCTTTACTTGCAGACCCAAAAAGAAAGTAAGTTCCCCCATGGAACTCATCTGAAACTTATCATGCATAAGTTTCTCAAATTCAACACACATTTCCTTCCTTGTGGATCCAAAAATAATGTCATCCACATACACCTGTACTAGCAAGATATCCTTCTTGTTTTTCTTAATGAATAAAGTTTGATCAATCTTGCCCCTTTGGAATCCATTCTCTAATAGATAGGAAGCCAAAGTCTCATACCATGCCCTTGGTGCCTGATGTAGTCCATAAAGAGCCTTTACAACCTTGTACACCTTATGAGGATGTTCTAGATCAACAAAACCTAGAGGTTGAGAGACATAAACCTCCTTTTCAATATTACCATACAAGAAGACACTCTTAACATCCATCTGATATACAGTGAAGCCCATGAAAGAAGCATAGGCCAAGAATAGTCTAATTGCTTCAATCTTTGCTACTGGTGCAAAAACTTCTTCATATTCTATACCTTCTTCCTGTGTATAACACTGGGCTACAAGTCTAGCCTTGTTTCTAATCACAATACCCCTTTCATCCCTTTTGTTCCTGAAAACCCATTTAGTGCCAATTTCCCTCATACCCTTGGGTAAATCTACTAGTACCCAAACCTTCTGAATCTTGAATTGGAGAAGCTCCTCTTGCATTGCTTCTACCCAGCTTGAATCTTCTAAGGCTTTGAGAACATTTTTGGGTTCAGATTGTGAGAGGAAACACACAAATAAACAAGTGTTGGAATCTTCATGCTGCTTTGCTTCATAAACAGTACTAAGAAACCCTTGTTGATCTGAAGTCATGAGTTGCTTTCTTGTCTTTACTCCAGATTGCATGTCACCAATCACATTGTCCAAGGAGTGAGCTTTGTGAATCCTTGTGTGTGGTGTAGTGAGAACTGCATATGTATGTGGTAGATTGTTGAAATCCACCTCATCTTCTAAGAAATCAACATCATTGGTATCTGATGGGCCAGTAGTATGAACATTTTTCCCAGCAGTACCAACTTGTAGCTCAACAGTACAATCATCATTAGTACTGTTATCTTGATTCTCTTGTTCCTTAACTCCTTCTACATTGTTTTCACCTTTAATCCATTCCTTAGCTTCATCAGTAGAAGGTTCACCATTCATTGAAGTTGAATCCACACTTGTCCATATTGGCATCAGTACATGATCTTGATCTTTCTCCTTACCCAAGCCTGCCTCATTTATTGCATCATCAGCTTCTAAACCTGCAAAATTATTAGAAAAGGTTCCTGCAACAACTGGCACATAATTCATTGATTGGGTTAGAGTCTCATGGTCAAACAGCCATTTTGGACCTTCACCTGCAACATTAGATTTATTTTCTAGAAATTCTACATGCAGGTTTTCCTCAACTTTCATAGTTCTTGTGTTGTATACTCTAAAGGCTTTGCTATTTAGTGAGTACCCAACCAAGAATCCTTCATCAGATTTACCATCAAATTTGCCTAGATGGTCTAAGGTATTCAGAATAGTTACATGACACCCAAAAGGTCTTAGAAATCCTAAAGCAGGAGTTCTACCTCTAAAAAGTTCATATGGTGTCTTGTTACGAGGTTTAACTACCAAAAACCTGTTCTGCACATAGCAAGCAGTATTAACTGCTTCAGCCCAAAAAGTGATGGGCAACTTAGAGTCAGCTAACATGGTTCTAGCAGCTTCTATTAGTGTTCTATTTCTCCTTTCAGCAACACCATTCTGCTGAGGAGTTCTAGCAGCACTAAACTCTCTTCTAATACCTTTCTCCTTACAAAACTCATCCATAACTCTATTCTTGAATTCAGTCTCATTATCATATCTAATGACTTTAACTTTCTTATCCACTAAGTTCTCTATCTCAGTATTGAATGTTTTAAGAATACTAGGTGTCTCATCCTTAGAACCTAAAAAGAAAACCCATGTGAACCTACTATAGTCATCAGTAACAACAAGACAGTACCTCTTATGCATAATACTACTCACAGATGTTGGGCCAAATAAATCCATATGTAGCATAAACAAAGGTTGATCAATAGAGTTAAAAAGCTTGGACTTACAAAAAGCCTTGTGTTGTTTGCCTTTAAGACAGGCAACATAAGTCTGGTCATTTTCAAATCTTTTCTGAGGTAAGCCTCTTACCAAACCATCCTTTACAATTTTATTAGTGGTTTTAAAGTTTATGTGACCAAGTATTCTATGCCATAACATAGACTCATCCAATGTGGCCTTAGCAACAAGACAAGTAAGGGCCTCTTTAGGAACAATCTTCTTCATATCAACACTGTACATGTTGCCCTTTCTTGGAACTTTAAGTAGAACCTGACTTTCATCAGGAAGCTTAAAGTATGGAGAAAGCACAAGACATTCAGTGTCAGTAAAAAGAACTTTGTTCTTTTTGTCACACATTTGTGAGACACTAAACATGTTATATTTAAATTCTTGCACAAAGTACACATCTTCAAAGTCCAATTTACCAGTTTTCAATGTTCTTTTTCCTCCCCCAAAGGTAACATATCCTCCATCCATTGGTTGAAAGTCTGAAAGATAGGACATATTGCCTGTCATGTGCCTGGAACACCCACTGTCTGCATAACCTTGATCTTCATCATCTTCTTTTGAATGTCCCTGCACATGAAATAAGGAAATTAGTTTCCTTGGGGTACCCAAGCCATTACTGACTTAGGTTTGCCTCGTGCATCAATATAGTCAAATCTTTTTAAAACAGTTGATGCACCATTGGAGTGGATTGGTCTCCAAATCCAACATGATGAGGCCTTAACAGCATTAGCCCTTTGATCCCTAGCAGTGTTTTTAAAGTTGCCAATACTAACTGCTTGGCTAGCAGTATTAACTGCTGGCTTTGCAGTTGTAGCCTTTGGTTTCCAAATTTATTTTTGTACCACTGCTTTCATTTGAAAAGGCCTTTTAGCAGTTGTTGGTGCATATTCGAAAGTTGTTTTTGCACCTTTACTTGCTGGTCTAGGGTAAACAGTCTTAAACGGTCTGGCAGTACTAACTGCTGGTCTAGCAGTATGAATTGGTTTTGGGCCAGACTTCAATAAAAGTGCTCTGGGTGTCATTCTAGCAGGTTTAGAGTGAGTTTGAGGCCTATTTAAGTTCACCCTATGGTTTGAGTTCCCAGAGACCCTGTTGTTCCCAGTAACCATCTTTCTACCCTGATGGTTATCACAAAAAGCCTCAAGGTGGTCAAAGCTACCACAAGTGTAACAAGCTTTCTTATACAGGACAAAGTCATCACCTAGTTGGTGAGACATGAGGTTATTCCAGTTCCTCTGGTTACCTCTTGGCTTGTCTGTGGATCTATACATCTCACAGTACCTAACTGTTTTCCTAACTGGTTTGACATTTGATTTAGGCCTAACAGTTTCATCATTAACCACCTTAGGAACACTTGTTCCTTCTACCTTTCCTACTTCAGGTGTAACCACAACCTGAGCTTCCTCATCATCATCAGATGTCCAGTCCTCAATGGTTGGAGCATCTGAACTCCTATCAGTGGATACCTTGTTCTCAGTTAGTGAAGCATCACTTGCACTCTCAAAAGGTTCACTGACTTATACAGGTTTATTATCAATTGTGTTTTCCTTAGTCTTACAACCATATTCTAACTTAGGTTGTTGGAACTCTTCTAAACCTGTATGCTCTAGGTCTATTCTTGGGGGTGCAGGAATTCCTTTGTAAGGAGGTGGACATGTCTTATACCCCAACCCAGACTTAGCTTTGTTGATTAACTGACATTCAATTATTTTGTTTACACCCTTAGAGGCATATTCTAAGGTTTCTACACTTAATTGAATATTTTCATTAGCCTTTTTAATTATATCCAACTCAGTTTTCAATAGACTAATTTCAGCATTCTTAAATGACAAATCCCTTCTAAGAACTGCTATATCTTCAGCAAAAGTAGTCTCATTATTCTTATAATGCACTATTTGTTCCTCTAGGACTGCTAAACCTCTCTTATGATTTGACAAATTATAATTAGTTTTGTTTAGTTCAATCCTTTGTTCATCATAGTGTTTCCTTAAAGTTTCTAATTCTTTAAAAGCAATGCATGATTTAGAACAACATTTAGCAGATTGTACCTCAGAGTCAGAGAAGGCCATAAGTGCCATCTCAGTAGGTGCTTCTTCATCTTCTGCCATAAAACTCCAATCAAATCCTAAGCCATCAATAGCTACCATAGCCTTTGAGGTTGGCTCAGCTTCTTCTACAGCCTTGGGTTTGCTTCCATAACCTTTGTTCCTTCCATCCTGTTGCCTAGGTCTCCTGCATTCCCTTGAAAAGTGCCCCAACTTGTGACAGTTGTAGCATTCTACCCTTGATTTGTCAAAACCAGCAGTATCATTGCTGCTGATGGTGATCTTCTTACTAGTTCTTTGGTAGAATTTCTTAGCCCTCATGCTAAGAAGTGAGATCTGCCATTTGAGGTCCATCTCCTCCAAAGCATCATCATTGATCTCCTGGAGGTCTTCATGAGTCAGCATTGACCCATCATTCTGGCTTGTCAGGAAGGCACAATAGGTTTTCTCATCCAGAATACCAGTAGTACTACTTGATGTGTTAGCAGTACTAACATTTGGGTTAGCAGTACTAACACTTGCAGAAACCTTCACTTCTTCAGGACTTGAATTACTAGGAGATGACACAAAGGCCATGTTCCCAGTGCTTGAACTAGTTCCTCCAGCCTTCTTCACATCCTGCTCCATAATCTTGAAGTTTCTGTATAAGTCCATTAGGCTCATAGTATCAATGTCTGGCTTGTTCTTCCAGACCACCACATGCATAGCCCACTCTGCAGGTTAACTCCTCAAGAACTTGGAGTTCAGATCTTCCTGAGGTATATCCACACCAAGAACAGCAAGTTGGCTAACAATATTTTGCAGCCTGTTGAACATGTGATCCAAGGACTCATTACTGGTTGTAGTGAAGTTTTCAAAATTCTGCTTTAGGAAAGTCTTTTATGTCTTCTTGGTGGCTTCATTCCCACCATATCTAGCAATGATTGCCTCAAACAAGGTCTTAGCATCCTTGTACTTGCTGAAATTCAAGAGTTGATCATTTGGAATGGTCATCATCAGCAAACTTCTGGCCTTGAGGTCATTTTTCTTTTGAAGCCTCTCTTCTGCAGTCACTGGAGAGGTCTGCACAACTGTCTCTACCTTACCATCAACTGTTGTTGTAGAAGTTGAAGGCTTGAAAGAGTTTCCTTCTTCAATAATCTCCCAGAGTGCATAGTCCTGCACTTGAAAGTATTGTTCTATTCTCAGCCTCCACATATCAAATTCATTCTGCTTGAGCATTGGCAATTTAGCAGCCATGTTTGTTTGGGTAGTCTCCATGTCCATTAGTTTCTCTTCTAAATCAATAGTATCAACCTGTCTCTGATACCACTTGAGAGGATTGTAAAACACTTAGGATGTTACTCCTTTATAACGTGTTTAAGATACTTTGAGTGTATGCAGTTAAGTATGTGGAATCTACTTAACCACACTTAGAAGAATGTTGGTTTGATTAATGGAACAGTAAAGCTTGAATGGACAATGAATACAGTTAGATTAACACCAAACAATTCAATATTATTGCTTGAATAATACGAGTAATCTTGCTATCACTAAGGTTACAATGACCTTGAATCTTAACAAAACTCTATGACTGATATATATGTAATCGTATAACCTAGGATCTCCTTTTATAGACTTAAGGAGTCCTTTACATGATAAGTATCCTACCGTATAATTCTAACTAATTAAGATATACAAAAGATCTATTCCATACTTATCCTTAATACAAACGTTTATCCATGCAACAGTACCTTCTGTTATACTAACAATACTAACCTAGCAGTTTGTACTGTTAGTTATATCTTAGCAGTCTTCATTTATACACTAGCAGTTTGTACTGTTAGTGTATTTCTCTCAGCAGTACTAAGTTGTTAGACATTTAAATCCCAACACTAATTAACAAGCACCATTCTTTTCTTGTACTTGTTCGAAAATAGATACGGCTACAAGATCCTTAAGTGGGTCTCGGGTAGGTATTGTTTTGTTCTTCGTTTGGTATGACTTTAAACGAAACAAAGTAAGATAATAAAAGATTTGTTATTAATCTTACTTTATATTCGGATAAAAAGAAAAGAATCTATGCTTCAAAGGATCTGTGATGATTTTGTGTTCGAACTCTTAAGATCTTAAATGATCTATTTACGAGTTGAATAAATCTGAGGTCTTCAGTTATATTTTTTATTAAAGATTCATGTCTTGTTGATGGTTTAGGATAGATTTTGGTTGTTAATTATTGAGTTGGATGGGATTTTAGGTAGATTTGTTGTTTGTTGTTTGAGGTGGGTCTGTTCTTCTTCTCATCTTCTTTCTTGTCAATTTCGACAACTGGAAATTGCGATAATATTGACTTGTTAACCTGTCGAATTGCGACGATTGAGTCCAATTCCGACAGGTTCAATTCCGACGGGTTAATTCCGACGGATCAATTCCGACGGTACTTATCGCATTTCTTTACAAGAAATCGATTCTAATTTCGATGAACTAGGGTCTGTCGGAATTGCTTTACAAGCAATTTCGATAAAAGAGGGTTTAAACAATTCCGATGAGTTTTTGACCAATCTTTTCCGACCAATAATCAGACCACTTTCCGAACACGTTGTTTTGACCACAAAATCTTCACGGGAAATTGTACAAAAAAAATAAAAATAAATAAATAAATAGTCACAAAATGTTATACGCAGCAGATATGTGAAAAGTGTTATACCTAACAGATTGTGAAAAGTGATATATGAAACAGTATTGGACTTTTGACCATTTTGATACTATAAAAAACTGTTCTAACTAAATAAGATGAATCAGTGAAAGTTTTGTTAAAAATAGTTAAAACAGATGACGTTTTTGACAAGAAAATACCACAAAATCAACCAAAATTAATAACCAAGCTCTGATGCCAATTGTTGGATCGTATTTTGGATGATATTGTAATTCGGGAGGTCGGGTATGATGGAAATACATAACATCCATGGTTAGAGAGAGAAAAAGGAGGACTTGAGTTTTATTAATAATAATGAAATGGTAACAAAACATACACAAGTCTCACCCCTCCATGGAAGTATGGAGGGGTATATATAACCACTCATTGATGCGCGTGTGCATAGTGCTCTAATTTATACCCACGGTATGTCGTTGTGGTTTTAGCAGTATTCAAGTTTTAAATTTATATTTAGCCGACTTATCAATAACACACACACTTTAACGAGCAGTGTACCCGGTCAGTATGAATATAATGGTAAGTAGAGTGTCGATCACTAAGAGTGGAACGTATTATCTAGTTATTCTAATCAGTATTTTAATATCCTAAGTTAGCTATACAACCTAATCTAACGCAAGGGGGTTCAGCCTGAGAGACTGGCACGGTTTGGTTATGATTAAATATAAACTAAACTAATAGGCACGAATCAGCGATTAGCACACACGTACACAGATAAATACTTGAGAGAATAAGAAGACCTGTCCTGATAGTTAAGTAGCTTGTCACTTGTTTTATTGCTAGTTTTATATGAAGTGTATAGTTCGATGCAACGCACCGAGATTAATCCCTTTCTATTTGGCTCTAATCTTATCGGCGAGTAAACCCTTAATGATCACTTATGACTATCCTACTTATCTTTCTTCCTACTTTTCTACAGACGATAGAATGCATAGGCGATAAAATAAATAGGCGAGGAAGGGGCATGGCGACCCAAGCAATGCTCAGCTAGACACAGAGGTTATCAATGCACTAATAAAAGTCACCAAAGACATCAACATATAAACTTTAATTAATGGGAAAGCAATTTTAAGGGGAGTTGAAGTGCATGATTAAATCAATGACACAAGCCCATCAATCCTGATCAATTAAAGTGTACTAATACAATAAAACAAAACTACTTAATGAATTGAATACATGCAGGACCTTCTTACAGCTCTTGTATCTTCGTTCAAGGTGTGTCTTGTGCTGCTACTTCATCTGAATTCGTCCTAGGGTTTCTTCGGTCTTCTTCTCTTTTTTAGCCTCTCGAAATTCGTCTGACCTTGGGGTATTTATAGTTTCTGTCTGAGGGCTAGATGCGGCGCATTGAATAAGTAGATGCGGCGCATTGACTTAACTTTGCGTGGGGTCCAAGATTAATATATTCAGGAATATTCGTACACCGCCTTAAGATGCGGCGTAACTCCATTTCTAGATGCGGCTGATGCGTGGTTTTGCGACTTTACAACAGGTTTTACCTCTCGAGGGATCTCAAGAGGCTTGCAATCCCCACCAGGCAGTGTACCTGACCGATGTAGTATAGTGTAGTGGCAAGTACCGGGGGATTGATCGTTCTCTAGGGGAATAGTCTAGTTAGGATTGAAAAACTACTCTAATAGGTCTAAGGGTGAGGGAAGATTCTTTTTGTATTTTTATATTTTTATAAAAGCAAGTAAAATCTCGGGTTTGAAGGAGTGGGCGGAATTAGTTGCTAGTCAACTAACCCAAATAACTACAAATGCAAATAAAATAAAATAACTGAAAATAAAAAGGTTGTGGAACTTATATGGAGAGAAATGTGTTTACTTAGATTTCCTTACTCCCTAAATACCGGTTGACGGGTGTATTCCTTAATACCAATCGTGGGGTGGCGCACGTACTTCCCCAACTCTATAAGCTCCTACTTCACTCCTATGTCGAGCCGGCTAAGAAGCTCCTAACATGGGATCACTAGAATTCGCTCATGCATTAAATACAACCATAATAACCTTAGTACGCATTGGTTCATGTTTCTTAAGACGTTCAAGCAAGTTACCGTATAGGAGGTTAGCCAGTTTTCTTAAGCCTAACATCGATAAACAATCATCCAATACAATTAATAACACACCAACAACCAATAATCAATAGTTAGGTTTCATTAGATCTAAGAAAACACAAGATAAATCTAGCCTAGCATGTTAAATAAAAGACAAGAACAAGATATAATCAAACAACACATAGACATATTAAATGATTAATTGATTACTTATCTTCAATTGAACATGGGAGATCCAAGGGTATAAAACCCTTAAAAATGGCAGAAAAATCATCTAGGGTTTCTCCTCACAAAGTTGCACACTAATGACTAAAAATTATGAAAGTATATATAGGAAAACAGATCTGACGGCGTCACGTTATAGAGTTTGACGCCGTCAACTCGCCGCGGTTAGGGTTTCTTGATGGCCTTCTTGACGCCGTCCCCCTTTAATCTTCCAAAAATCCTCGTCTGGCCCCTTTATTCCAAATCCCCTGGCTTATCAAGGTTTGACGGCGTCACAGGTACTTTCCAGCAGATTTTTGAGACTTTGTCATTTTCTTCACTTTTATGCTCCAAAAACGTCCAAAATGCTTCCTTTTCCAGATTTCTTCTCCAAAGTACCTAAAATGACAAAAGGAACGATTTAGGGCAATATTTGATCAAATAAATACGATTTAGGGCTTAAATGACCCCCTAAAAGCGGTACACTTTTTGCTTCATCAAATACCCTTACACTTGAGATTTGCTTGTCCTCAAGCAAATGCGCTTTTATTCTAATCAAAATACAAGTTAGGGGTCATTTAACGCTAATATAAAAGTAATTACAACAAATAGTCGTTCCACTTTAATCATAATAAGCACGGAGATTACAAACTAGCACCTCACAAGTAGTGTTTAGATACTCACATCTCTCAGGTGTCATAAAAGTATATCTCATAAATGAAAATGGATAATATCTCTCACTACCTGTCATAGCAAATAGATTACCATAGGCTTGGGAAAGGATCAAAAACCTCCTCCACTAGGCGTAAGCACCTAAGATAAACTATCAAATAGGGCTTTTAAACGGGTTATAACGTTAGGTGTAGGGATATGATAAACACGGTTTTGTTGGATAAAGGATATTTTACTGGTGGCGAGTTAAAGATCTTGATTAATTACATGTACAATATGGCGTTGCTAAGCCAAGACTAGACTCGACTTACGCTAATGAAAAAAAATAACAAAAAGATAAAATAAACATAAAATGAAACGGGATGGTAGTCCGTATGTTTTTTCTACTTTTTTTTTTTTTTTTTTTTTTTTTTTTTTTTTTTTTTTTTTTTCATACACTCTTGCCCTACCATCCAAATAATACATCATAGGGGCATTGCATTCCCCTTACACTTGAACTTTTACATAACTTTACAAATAACTATTCTAATGACTCGAATTAAGATAATCGAAACACTTGGAGTACTTTTAAAATATTTAGCACATATGGGGGTAATAATGTTGTTCTTCCCCATTACTCCATTACATTAGTACTTTACCCATGAGTCCCAATCGTCCCAAAACAATATGTACATGGATATGACTCGACTTAGCAACCATGTAATCAATTAGATAATTAACTTGGGGTTTAAACAAATGTTGTCACAATAATGCACTAAAAATGAGTGCATACAGGTAGGCTAAGGCGATTTGGGTGTACATTTAAGTGGGGTGTAAACAAATTCTTCCTTTAAGTAAAATGCTTAAAGTTAGAAACGAAAAGATAGGCTCTGAGGGGTGTACTAAGGGTATCGTGTACTAAAAATGAGTACAACGCAAAGGGTGTGGGAGAATTACTTGACCAATGTAGCCAATGTAATTATAACAAAAACACAGGTGTAAAACAATGGGTTAATCCTAATGCCTCTTATCATGTAGTAAATCTAACTACACGAATGTAGTCTCACTTGTGGCCTCGGAATGGTCCTAACGCAAGTTCTAGAATCTAAGTGCTACCGGTGCACACATCATAGCATAAATGCTTTTCCTACCAATTCTAGGGGCGAACCTCACATATTTGGGGGTGGAAAATTTTTTAGTGGTACGGTTTTGTGCTAGTCATATAACTCCTATCCGTGAGACGCTCATTAAGACCAAAGTTTCACTCCTATATGTTGTAAAAAATTTAAATTTGGCACTAAAATTGCCTTAACAGGTATTTCTCAGTTTTATTACACATCTACCATTAAACAAACGAAAAATCAAGTGTAATAGCATTCTCTAAAGTATCGTACTTTACCCCCCCCCCTTACACTTAAGATGAACATTGTCCCCAATGTTCAAATAACAAGATGTAAAAGTAATTAGGTAAAAGAATGAAATCAAATACTCCCCTGATTCGCTCGGTGGATAAAGGGGTAACATGGTTAGATCTTCTTCCAAGGTAATGTTGAATCTTCAAGATTAAAGCAGCGCCAAAAGCTTGATTCCACATACATCTCCTTGTCCAAAATAACCTGTTAAACCTGAGAAAACAAACAAGAAAACCTACATAACATCGGTGGGATAAATCTGTATAAGGATATAATGCTTGTGGAATGATTATTTTGCAGATTCCTGGAGTTTATAAGTTAGAGATTTAATAAAAACTTTTTATGATTCCGGTAGAAAAACAAAACTTTCAAAAATTTCAGAAAATTAAAACCTGACGCCGTCAGGTTGTAAGGCTGACGCCGTCAGGTTGTAAGGCCTGACGCCGTCAGAAATGATCTGACAGAATTCTCATGTTAAGTTTCCAGAAAATTTCTGAAAAAACCTTTACCTTACTTCCTGGAATTCCTGCAAAATATCATTATGACTCGATACAAGCATTTGACTCAAACAATTACTAATATGTATGTTAATTTAATATTGTTATGATTCATGTTCATTTGTTCTAATAAACCGATTTGGATTTCCCTTACACTTAACTTTTGCAAAATACCTTTATATGTAGTTAAGACGAAGTTAAAAACAAGATAAAGCATTTTCACAATTTAGTTTCGAACATGAATCAATAATAATAAAAATTAAACATACATACGGAAGCAAATAAAATCAAACAAACACATAAATAAACACACAAAGAAAATCAAGCTTGGGTTGCCTCCCAAGAAGCTCTTTCTTTATTAACGAGTCTTGTAGCTAGACTCAAAGTCACCGTACATTACGTGATTCCATCATTCATAATGACGTATCCCTGATAGATATAATCCTTGTTATCAGGGTGGTGGTGTCTCAATCGCTCGACATTCGCAGTCACTTCACCTCCTCCCTTGCTGGTCAAGCTTACTACCCCATCTTGGTGTAGACTTTTAATTGTGAATGGTCCGTACCACCAGGGACTTGGTTCATCGGTAGGTGCTTTTGTTTCTGAATGCCTTAGGAGCACTGAGTCTCCTTTTGTAAATTCAACGGGGTTATTGGTCTGCTCATCAGCCTCAATATAATCGTTATTTCCACCCTTACATTCTCTAATCTCATTTTCATTGTAATTCTTAATCCTTGCCTCCCATGCAAGGATTATATTGGGGTTCGCCTCCATCTTATTTTGTAGAGCAACATCTCGTATATGTCGTGGGATCGTTGGGAAGTTTATTGTTTTCTTCCCCTTCTTCATTTGGATGGTACTATTTTCGTAATCGATTTGTGCCCTAGTGGTAACGAGAAAGGGTGCCCCAAGGATTATTGGCATATTCATATCATTTCTTTCAATAATCATGAAGTCGACCGGATACAGGAATCCGGCAACGTTGACCAACACATCTTCTGCAATTCCTAACGGGTACTCATAAGAATGTTTTGCAAAGGAGAGTTTAGTACGGGTGATGGATGGCAGTTCGTCGGTTAACTGGACATAAACGGATAAAGGCATCAAATTTACGTCGGAACCTTGGTCAGCTACCGCATCCAGATACTTGAGTTTTCCAATGCTGCATGGTATTTCGAAGACCCCGTAGAATTCCTGCTTTTCCACTAACTTTTGTCTTATGAGGCTCTCATACAATTGCCCTCCGGGTAATGTGTCAGATACATCATCCGGTTCCATCCTCTTGGACTCCTTGTTGGGTAGATGAGTACGTCGATAGTTTCTCACCCAATCATTTATGGTCTCCTTGTTTATTTCGTGCTTCAAGTAATGCCTCACTTGTTGTGACTTTGGCGGTTCTACCAATTGGCGCTCCTCAGAGGGCGCCTCCTTTCCCTTGTCGGAATCGCATTTGCAGGCATTGGTGTTTCCGTCATTAAGTGGGATGAGATCAATCTTGTTAACTTTCATAGTTATCAACTTCCCTCTTTCTTCATTTACGCCCCTTTGACGACGGAGATGGCATTAACACATTTAGTGTTGGGAATTTCAACGTCTTTTCGCACTAACACATTTTTAGGAGATTTTGTTTTTGTGTATTCTTTCAAAAGGCCCATCATCTCAGCCATCTTCTCTTCCATCTCCTCCTTTTGTTTGTAGATAGCTTCCTCAAATTTTGCCAACCGTTCGGAGTGTTTTGACATGTATTCTCTCATTCGAGCTTCGAATGTTGGACTAAGTTCCTGAGGTGGTGAGTTGGGTTGAGCGTGCTTATGGAAGGGTTTAGTATTTTCCCTCTGGGGTGATTCGGACAATGGTATTTGCTTAATGCTTGAGACCGAGTTAACTGTTGCTTTTTGTGGACTTAAGGGTCTCTTTTGCTTTTCCATAAGATATGCAACCCTCTTCTGAAGTTCACTAACGCTTTCCTCGGTGATTTGATTGGCTTTATCGGGCGATGAATATGTCTTGACCGCCGAGCGTACGTCGTGGGAAACTTGCCACAATTCATCATCGTTGGATGCAAGCTCATAAATGATTTCCCATGATTCCTCGGCGCTTCTGTCACGCAATCTGCCTCCGGCGGCTCGATCGATGGCACGCTTGGTGTGGTAGTCAACATGGTCATAGAAGATTTGAATTTGAAGCCAGAGATCTATGCCATGATGAGGGACTTTTTGGAGTAAGTCCTTGAATCGAATCCATGCCCCATATAGGGTTTCGCCTCGACGTTGTTCGAACATCAAGATATCCTTCCTTAACTTGGTAGTTCTTCCTGGTGGGAAAAACTGAGCGAGGAAATGAGTGGTGAGATTATCCCAAGAGGTGATGGATCCTGCGGGTAGGCGCTCTAGCCATTGACTAGCTTGGTCCCGCAGAGAGAATTGAAAAAGACGCAGTCGGGTCGTCTCTCGAGTGGCAACATCAAGGTCTATGGAATCAACGATTTTGAGAAAGTCCTTGAGATGTTGATTAGGATCTTCGGAACGAAGTCCATGGAATGCGCATCCGCTTTACACCAACCGGATGGTGTCGGATCGCAAGGGAGCGACATTGGCTCCTTGAGTGAGCTCAATGGTGTTTCGATAGCCATGGTGGCTAGGACGAGAGTAGTCTCCTAAGGTACGGGCTCTAGGAGGTGGGTGTTGTTATGGTGGTGGGTTGTTGGGATCGAGGATATTACCACCTTCCATAATGTCGGATGGTAATGGTTACAAACAAAGAAACGAAGAAAAAAGATAGACTAAAGAAAACCTAGAAAAATAAAATAAAAATCTCACTAGAAAGGAATCTAGTGAGTAGACCTAATAAAATAAAAATTCAACCTAAACAATAACTATTCCCCGGCAGCGGCGCCAAAAACTTGATGCGTGGTTTTGCGACCTTACAACAGGTTTTACCTCTCGAGGGATCTCAAGAGGCTTGCAATCCCCACCAGGCAGTGTACCTGACCGATGTAGTATAGTGAAGTGGCAAGTACCGGGGGATTGATCGTTCTTTAGGGGAATAGTGTCGTTAGGATTGAAAAACTACTCTAATAGGTCTATGGGTGAGGGAAGATTCTTTTTGTATTTTTATATTTTTTATGAATGCAAGTAAAATCTCGGGTTTGAAGGAGTGGGCGGAATTAGTTGCTAGTCAACTAACCCAAATAACTACAATTGCAAATAAAATAAAATAACTGAAAATAAAAAGGTTGTGGAACTTATATGGAGAGAAATGTGTTTACTTAGATTTCCTTACTCCCTAACTATCTTTTACCGGTTGATTAGTGTGTATTAATTGCGTGGATGACGGGTGTATTCCTTAATACCAATCGTGGGGTGGCGTACGTACTTCCCCAACTCTATAAGCTCCTACTTCACTCCTATGTCGAGCCGGCTAAGAAGCTCCTAACATGGGATCACTAGAATTCGCTCATGCATTAAATACAACCATAATAACCTTAGTACGCATTGGTTCATGTTTCTTAAGACGTTCAAGCAAGTTACCGTATAGGAGGTTAGCCAGTTTTCTTAAGCCTAACATCGATAAACAATCATCCAATACAATTAATAACACACCAACAACCAATAATCAATAGTTACGTTTCATTAAATCTAAGCAAACACAAGATAAATCTAGCCTAGCATGTTAAATAAAAGACAAGAACAAGATATAATCAAACAACACATAGACATATTGAATGATTAATTGATTACTTATCTTCAATTGAACATGGGAGATCCAAGGGTATAAAACCCTTAAAAATGGCAGAAAAATCGTCTAGGGTTTCTCCTCACAAAGTTGCACACTAATGACTAAAAATTATGAAAGTATATATAGGAAAACAGATCTGGCGGCGTCACGTTATAGAGCTTGACGCCGTCAACTCGCCGCGGTTAGGGTTTCTTGATGGCCTTCTTGACGCCGTCCCCCTTTAATCTTCCAAAATCCTCTCTGGCTTATCAAGGCTTGACGACCTTCTTGACGCCGTCCCCCTTTAATCTTCCAAAATCCTCTCTGGCTTATCAAGGTTTGACGGCGTCACATTGGGGCTTGACGCCGTCACAGGTACTTTCCAGCAGATTTTTGAGACTTTGTCGTTTTCTTCACTTTTATGCTCCAAAAACGTCCAAAATGCTTCCTTTTCCAGATTTCTTCTCCAAAGTACCTAAAATGACAAAAGGAACGATTTAGGGCAATATTTGATCAAATAAATACGATTTAGGGCTTAAATGACCCCCTAAAAGCGGTACACTTTTTGCTTCATCAGCGGCGCATGTCCTTGCTGTCTTGGATCGTAGCTTGTGAAATCTTGATAGTGATGCGCCATATATAATAAGTAAGATGCGGCGTATCTGGAGCAGAATAATCTTGATCTTGTACATTTCAGTAGACTCTTAACTTCTTGCTTGTTTTGCTCCATAATTAGTCCAAAATCGCCAAGTTTCACATAATACTTGTTTTTACCTGAGAATTACAAAAGTAAACATTAACGTATCGATTCTCACAAATAATATAATAAAACAAGTCAAATAAATAGGATAAATGATGGTAATAAAATGTACTTATTTGAGTTCATCACTCATACACATAACTTTACAATAATTACGTTTCTAGTCCATGTGTTTGAGGCTTACATAGTAACTAATGTAATCCCGTAAATGTCGTTGCATTTACGTGTTAGGAGCATTCCCAACATAACTTGTAATGCATAACGTAAAATGTGCAAGTTACTTGTAAAAACAAATCATCAATGCATACTTACATCAACATCTCTCGACGTCTCAAGTATGCTTCAATAGAGTCGTAGATTTTCATCCCGACGTAAATCACTCAAGGTATGAACATACAAATTTAAACTAGATGGATGATCAAAGAAATAAATTTTTTGTTCTAAACTTCACATTTTTAATGTGACAAAACATTTTTTTCAAAAATACATTTTACAAATTATTTTTGAATTAAAAAGTAATGTTTTATTTTGAAAAATAAGTTTAAAATCACCAACAGTTATTTTCCCCCCCAAATCAGCTCCAAACTTCCCCAAATAAACTTTCACCACTAAAAACAAAATTTGGAGTGTCCCTATCTGGGACGGTAACACGGTACCACTAAATTTAGTGGTACCGTCAGGTATTTAGTGGTACCGTCCGTACGTAACGGCTAGTTGTTTCTTTGCCTATAAATAGTGGACCATTTTACACTTCCAACTTGATTTTTCCAGTTAGTTTTCTCTGGTCTAATCCCTTCTTACTTAGATCACTTTCTTTGATCATTTATAGAGTCTTAGTTTATTTAAGAGTGATCATTTCATCCAACCAAGAGATCACCTTCATTCTTCTACTAGTGCAAGAGAAGAACACATAGTATCACAAAGATAAAAAGTGTTATAGTATTAGTCTAGTGCACTTGTAACACTTGTTACATACTTTTTGTATTCTAGCATACATCAAGTTCATTTCTCTTTTGAGAGTTTGTGTGAGTAGATCATTGTGATCTTGTCGAGATCTTGAAGATCTCTTGTAGAGTGTGAGCTTGTGTGTTGAACAAGTGGATCAAGGGTAGATCGGGTAGATCGAGTCAAGTAAGAGTAGATCATTGTGATCTTGTTGAGATCTTGGAGATCTCTTGTAGCTTGTGGGCTTGTGTGTTGATCAGGTAGATCAAGGGTAGATCGGGTAGATCGAGTCAAGTAGGTTGATTGTGTGAAGTAGGAAGAATTGTGTGGATCATGGTAGATTGGTACTAGCTAAGATTAGTACTCGACATTTAGCTTAGTGTCGGAAATAAGGATAAGCGACGTTGTACGATTTTCTCCGCCTGAAAGGAGCTTGTTGATTAGTGAAGTAACTCTCGAGTTGGGTACTCGGGGAGTGGAGTAGAGCGTAGAGGAGCTTCGTGACCGAACCACTAGAAATCATCGTGTCCGATTTGCGCCTTCTTTACTTATCTCTTTACTTTTATTTTAGTCTTTATCGCTTTATATTTATTTTTGCATTGCGTTTATGCTTGTGTGGTTTGTTGCTTATATTATATTGATTATGTTTGTGTCATGGTTTGATTATTTTAGTGTGGTAATTTACTTTATACCATCTCTAGATGTTGTATGATCATTGTTGACACTTTTCATATTACGTCACACTTGATCAGGTGTTTGATACAAAAAGTTTTTTAAAATTTTTAAATGGAAACGTATTCACCCCCCTACGGTTTCCACATGTTGTAACGGTCCTGGATAACCGTGTCAGGCGCGTTTTGACCTGAGTATGTTTACCAGGTCAGACCGTATTTGTGTTTGGCCTAGTAAGACACTTTCCAGACGGATTGTGGCGGACCCTAGCCTTAGTGGGCTTGTCTTGGGCGTATTCCGAATGTATGGGCTTTAGTAAGTTGGGTTGAAGCACACATCTAATTGTATGTTTGGTGATTTCTTAAAACGTATCCAAAAACCGTAGTTGCATGCTATTAGTGCTTCATCCATATCATAATAAGGCCATTTTTAATCATGTCCTTTTGAAGGATCATCAAATTTGAAGGATGAAAAAGCATTTTTTTAATAAAATTTATCCTAAAAAAGCAATTTATTTCCAATCATATCCTCCAAACTTCAACTTCAAACATTTTTATATTGAAGTAATTGAAAAATATCAACTAACGGTCCAATAAAAAATCAAAAGATATTAAAAAGTAATACTATTATTTTTTAGGGTTGAATAGGGATCCTCCAAAAATGAAGGATTTTGAGCAATGCTTCAAATTTTGTTTTCTAAATTTGGAGCATGTTGGAGATAGTTTCAATCGTCCATTCTTCAAATATGAAGAAAATGACAGTTAACGTACCATGTTTTTTTTACCATTTTAGTTTTTCCGATAACAAGCGTCAATTTCTAAATTTCTACCAATGAAAACATTTACATTCAATAAAGTTGAGATTTTAGTGGATAAAAATAGAATAATTTATCTTTATAATACCAAGTAAACAATGAATCTTATTATAAGATGAAAGAGTATGTTTGTTACAAACTACCGATTGTAATATTTTAAAACATCATCGTTGTAATACGTATCTTTTACTTTTACACCATTCTTGAAGAATGTCTAGTTATGAACACATTTATGCCGTACAAGCCGGATGGAACTTATTTCCATTAATACGCTTATGTAAATGTGTGAAATCCAAGTTTTCCTTTTATTAATTCTGAAAGTTGTATTAACAATGTTTTCAAAATTAGGAAAGAAGAGGAAAGAAATACGTCCATGTATTATCAATCGACACATAAAAGCCAATTTATTTATATTAGTTTTTCTTGATTAAGCTACATAGTTAAAGTTTAAACCATATAGAGTTGTAAGAATCTCAGTTGGAGAATATCTCATGACTTAAACTACTTCAAGTGTTTTGATGTTACCATTTGCTGAAGTGCAAACAACTAAACATATAGCTGGACTTTTTCTACTTTTTGAAGACTCTTAAGAGTTTATACCTAACAACGACAATACGAATTAGCTTGGCTCACATATATCATTCATTTGAACACAAGATCTACAACGTTAATATAAGACCCATTGAACATCCCAAAAGTAATTGTTGGTTGTTTAGGTTCGTTGTTCCCAGATCAGGGTAAAGATAATTAATAGTCAAGGTACCGGATATTCACTTGAAATCGTGTAATCACTTTCCAATAGAAACTATTCGACCCTATGCCTGGGTTACACGAATATCTCTATAGGATAAGACCAAGTGATGTTCTTGTTTTAGGCACAAATCAAGAACCAAGACGTATTCAAGTGTTTAGGGTTTTCTATGTGTCTTCATGCAGTTATAATACGACCTCTATTTATAATAGAGTTTACTCAAACCCTAGCCCATGGAATTATGTATAATTAATGGCCCATTAATTATACCATAATAGTTTCCATAATAGTAGGAATCAGTGGTTATAGGCTTACCAGCAGGAACAAGCTTACCAGCAGGAAAATCGTTTGCCTAGCAGCACAATAAATTGTACTAGCAGCAGAATCTATTGCCTAGCAACTCAGCAGTAGTATTATTGTACTAGCAGCAGTATCAATAACACTAGCAGCAGAATGTTCTGCTTCAGCAGCACAATGAGTAATACTAGCAGCAGTATGAACTGCATCAGCAGTATTATCATGTATGCTAGCAGCAGAACAACAAACTACTTAATTGAGTCAGGGTTAACATTGACCTGATGGTGTACACTCCGTACCTCCAAGCCCATTACCAGGTGTGAAATAATCCCTCAAGTGCACTAAATTTTTCAACAATCCTCCCCAAATTTAGTTCACTTACTTTGCATGAAAAACAAACATGTGCATAAATAAAAATATCTTGAAGATTGAATTATCATCTTAGTACATTATACGTTCAAATATTCGAGAATCAGGGTGTTCTAAGAATTAAACACTTCAACCCATTTGAATACCTGAAGATAAAATACACACAATGTTTTCAAACACTTAAATACTCCTGACACTATACAAGCCATGTGTCCATATCCAATTCATAAATGTTGTAAAAGCTAAAAGTCCAAAGCTTCCTGAAGCGGCAAAACTTCAACATTTACATAGGTGGTTCATCTTTATTCATGCTCATGCTAAGCACTCTTTCAAAGAAAATTAACCATTGAGAAGTAAAGACTTCAACCTCCTTTTCAACAGGTTCTGAGCACAACCTTGGGATGTAAAATAAAACATGTGCTCCAGTACACTAAATGTTCAGCTTTCCACATTGAACTCAGCTCCCAAGTTTCCTCAGGAGGGAGTTGGGTGTCTTAGCATTCAGTGACTAAGTTGGACTTCAAACCCATCCCTTTAGCAGACTTTAAAACCAAGTCTCTAGCCAAACCCTTTCGTCAAGTGATCAGCTAAGTTCTGTTGAGACCTAACAAACTCTATAGATACCATCCCATTCATGATAAGCTCACGAATCATGCTATGCCTGACACCTAAGTGTCTAGACTTCCCATTGTACATCTGGCTATAAGCCTTTGCCAATGTAGCAGCACTATCACAACGGATAGAAATAGGTGCTATAGGTTTAGGCCACAATGGAATCTCAAGAAGCAAGTTTTTCAACCATTCAGCTTCTTTACCAGCAGCAGCTAAGGCCACAAATTCAGATTCCATGGTTGAACTGGTGATGCAAGTTTGCTTCTTGGATGCCCAAGAAATTGCACCTCCACCAAGTAGGAATACCCAGCCACTAGTAGACGAATTGTCTTCAGTGTTACTGATCCAACTTGCATCAGTTTATCCTTCTAACACTGAAGGATAACCAGTATATGAGAGACTATAATCCATAGTTCTCTTCAAATACTTCAGTACCCTCTGAATTGCTTGCCAATGATGAGAACTAAGATTACTAGTATACCTGCTCAGTTTACCCACTGCAAAGGCAATATCAGGTCGTGTACAAGTCATGGCATACATTAGGCAGCCAATCACCCTAGAATACTCAAGTTGAGATACAGCCTTACCAGTATTAGGCAAGAACTTCTCACTTGTATCCATAGGAGTACTCACTGGAGTACAATCAAAGTAATTAAATTTCCTCAACACCTTCTCAATGTAATGAGACTGAGAGATTGAAATTTTGTTACTTTCATGTTTAATCCTTATACCAAGGATAACATCAGCCTCCCCCATATCCTTCATGGAGAACCTTGATGACAAAAATTCCTTTGTCAGGTCAACTTGATTTTGGTCAGTGCCAAAGATCAACATGTCATCAACATATGGACAAATGATGACTCCTTTTCCAGATTCATCAAATTTGCTATATACACATTTGTCAGACTGGTTAAGTGAATAACCACTAGACAAAACCACTTCATCAAATTTTTGATGCCATTGCTTAGGTGCCTGTTTTAGTCCATATAAGGACTTAATCAGTTTGCACACCTTGTTTTCATTGCCAGGCATGATGAAGCCTTGAGGTTGGTTCATGTAAACCTCCTCATCCAATTCACCATTCAAGAATGTTGTCTTCACATCCATCTGATGTATAATCAGATTGTGAATAGATGCCAAGGCAATCAGCAATCTTATGGTACTGATACGAGCCACAGGGGCATAAGTATCAAAATAGTCTATCCCTGACTTTTGTTTAAAGCCTTGAATGACTAGTCTAGCCTTGAACTTTTCAATAGTTCCATCTACCTTCATTTTCTTTTTGAAAATCCATTTGCAGCCCAGAGGCTTGCAACCAAGTGGTAGATAAGCCAACACCCAAGTGTTGTTGCCCATGATGGAGTCCATTTCATCATTTATTGCTTCTTTCCAGAAAGCAACATCCTGGGACTTCATTGCTTCATCAAATGTTTTGGGATCATCCTCAACATTAAAGCAATAGGAGTGTTGGTCAGAGACCTCATCCCTTGTTCCTTCAATCAAGTATAATTGAAATTCAGGTCCAAATGATTTTGTAGTCCTGACCCTTGTGCTTCTTCTGAGCTCAGGTTCAGGTTGTTGAACCACAACCTCATCAGGGATCTCATCGGAGATTTCTGATACACCAACATAATTAGTTCCATTAGGAATCTTCTGACTTGGTCTAGGGACTGATGAGAATCTATTCTCATCAAAGATTGCATCCCTTGATTCAATTATTGAGTTAATTGAAACAGATTCATTAGGTTCAATAACATAGAACCTATATGCCTTGGAATGCTCAGCATATCCAACAAAGATGCATTCAATGCCTCTTTCACCCAAAGTTTTTAGCTTTGGATCAAGGAGTTTCACAACAGCCCTACAACCCCAAACCCTGAGATCATTCAGGTTGGGTTTCTTTTTAGTCCAGAGTTCATAAGGGGTTGTCTTGTTCCTTTTTTTGGGAACCCTATTTAATAAATAGCAAGCTATTAACATAGCTTCACCCCAAAACCCTTGACTCAGCCCAGAATAGGACAACATGGAATTAACCATCTCCTTCAGCACCCTGTTTTTCCTTTCAGAAATACCATTTTGCTGAGGAGTATAGGGAGCAGTCATTTCATAGATTATACCAACAGACTGAAAATACAGATTATCGATGTACTCACCTCCCCTATCAGTCCTTAATCTCTTGATCAGGGACTCTTGTTGCAATTCAACCTCAGTTTTAAATACTTTAAATTTATCTAATGCTTCATCCTTAGTATGTAATAGATAAACATAACAATACCTAGAAGCATCATCAATTAAATTCACGAAGTATTTCTTATTCCCCAAAGAGGGAGTAGCATGCAAATCACGTAAATCACTATGAATCAGTTCCAATATTTTAGTTTCACGTTTCACACTTTGAAATGGTTTCTTAGTTATCTTGTTCATCATACAAGTTTTACACTTTTCAGTGTCCATGTCAAATGCTGGGATTAACCCATCCTTAGACATATCTTGCATCCTTTTAAAGCGTACATGGCCAAGTCTAGCATGCCAAAGGGTTGAATCATACAAACTTGATGTCGACATAAAAGCAGAATCAATCATATCATGAACAATATTAAGTCTGAACATTTGATTACATAAATAACCAAAACCAATAAACACACCATGTTTAGATAACACAAACTTATCAGATTCAATCACTTGTTTATAACCACAATTATTCAAAACACTACTAGAAACCAGGTTTTTCCTAATAACAGGAACATGTAAAATATTAAACAAAAAAACAATCTTTCCAGAACTAAACTTCAAATCCACACATCCTCTTCCATGCACCAGGGCTATTGACTCATTTCCCATATGAAGAATAGAACCATCATTCATTGACTCGTAGGTCTTGAACCAGCTTCTATCTTTACACACATGAGTTGTTGCTCCAGAGTCAACCCACCACGCAACATCATCATCCTGTACAAAGTATACATCAGATATATATATGTAACATAATAAATCTCAAAAGAATTATCAAATATATTCTAACCTTTCAGGGATTTCCACTCCCAGATCTACTCGTACCTGATCCATTGGTTTTATTGCCAGTTTTAACACCTGTACAATCCTTCCTGAAGTGTCCAGATTTACCACACTTCCAACAAGTAGCTTTTGACTTCTTGTTAGGATCAGTTTTCGTGTTATCCTGATGCTTACGTTTGCCCTTGTTGTCATTGTTCCTGGAGGAGTTGTTATGCTCCACCAAATTGACAACTGATGGACCAGCAGCATTGCTGCTCTTTGGCTTGTCACTTTCATGTGCTTTGAGTGATTCCTCAATGCGCAAATGACTACCTAACTCAACAAGAGTTAATTCCTCCTTCTTATGCTTTAGCATATGCTTGAAATCTTTCCAAGAAGGAGGTAATTTATCGATGATACAAGAGACTGAAATAGCCTCATCCATGTTCATCTTGTGTTGTGTGAATCGACCAAGTATACTAAGAAGTTCATTGTATTGTTCCATGACAGGTCTAGAATCGACCATTTTGTAATTGTTAAAATTACTTACAAGGAACTTCTTACTTGATGCATCCTCAGCCATGTATTTGGCTTCCTAGGAATCCCACAGTTCTTGAGAAGAATCAACATTTTGATAAAGATCAAACAAAGAATCAGACATACCATTAAGGATTAACCCTCTGCAAACATAGTCATCATTCTCCCATTTGCTTCTGTTCCTCATCTGTTCCATAGTTGCATCATCCCCATGATCTTCAGGAATGGATATGGTCAGCACATACACCACATTCATGCTCGACAACAAGAAGTGCATCTTCTTTTGCCATCTTCTGAAATCGACACCTTCAAACTTTTCCAGTTTGGAAAAGTTAGCAGCCATATGCCTCATCGCAACAGCCATTGATTATCACTAAAATAGTTTCTATTGATTGTTGGTTGTTTAGGGTCGTTGTTCCCAGATCAGGGTAAAGATAATCAATAATCAAGGTACCGGATATTCACTTGAAATCGTGTAATCACTTTCCAATAGAAACTATTCGACCCTATGCCTGGGTTACACGAATATCTCTATGGGATAAGACCAAGTGATGTTCTTGTTTTAGGCACAAATCAAGAACCAAAACGTATTCAATTGTTTAGGGTTTTCTATTTATAATAGAGTTTACTCAAACCCTAGCCCATGGAATTATGTATAATTAACGGCCCATTAATTATACCATAATAGTTTCCATAATAGTAGGAATCAGTGGTTATAGGCTTACCAGCAGGAACAAGCTTACCAGCAGAAAAATTGTTTGCCTAGCAGCACAATAAATTGTACTAGCAGCAGAATCTATTGCTTAGCAACTCAGCAGCACTATTATTGTACTAGCAGCAGTATCAATAACACTAGCAGCAGAATGTTCTGCTTCAGCAGCACAATGAGTAATACTAGCAGCAGTATGAACTGCATCAGCAGTATTATCATGTATGCTAGCAGCAGAACAACAAACCACTTAATTGAGTTAGGGTAAACATTGACCTGATGGGTGTACACTCCGTACCTACAAGCCCATTACCAGGTGTGAAATAATCCCTCAAGTGCACTAAATTTTCCAACAGTAATGAAAACCCCAATCAGACATTACAAAATGCCAAGTTAACAGAACGCTATTGGTTCGCCTTTAATCTTGTTAGTTATCGACTTTACAACACCATTATCACCAATGCTGTAGTGCTGATGTACTTTACTCGATCAATTGTTTGAAAAGTCAAAACATCAATTTATTTTTTGTTGCAAATGTAAATTTTATATTATATTTCAACCAATTTGTACATCATAAACAGCTGCTGATAAGGGCATTCTCAAGATCAGATACAAAAGAGAAAATACAACCAACTATATCTGCAACCTATATCAGTCAATACTACAACTATATATCTGACAATACTCTGTTGTTGTAAAAACAGAGAAGCAAGACCCTTACAACAGAATCTTAAGCATTACCTTTATGCACCATTAACCATCTAGCTACATTTCCCCTCCTCTCCTTTCCATGACCACTCAACCAACATCCACAGTGACCATAGATTGGAAAAGAAAGACATCACTAGGTATCCATAACCCATCCATGTGGGGGGGGGGGCTCTTCCAAGCAACCTACATTTCCCTCTCAAAGAAAGGCTCCAATTGCTTGGAAACACACACCCTCCATGATGACCAACCATTACCTCCTTTGGTAGTGTACTGGGTAGACCAAGTAAGTTCATCTTTCACTCCTCGCTATTCCACCCATCATGCACTGCCCACCTAAATCATATACCCTTCACAATGGCTTGCTCTACATTATGGTACATTCTTATGAATTAGACCTCTCACTGATCCATCAATCCTACACAGTCCCCTCCCAAGGCCAAATTGAATAGAATTGAGTCTCAAGTAAGTACAGTCACACCATTAGAACTCCAAGGTACTAGATACAACCCCATTGTTATGGTTTGTATATCATACACTTTGATTCCTAGCATAGGATATCAAACTGTGAAAACTAAACCACTTGCACTTAATTCCAAACACCCCTAAATAGTCAATCTTTTATACACAGTTGTTGTTATCCAAGTATCCAAACACCCTTTTATTTTCCAGGTGAAACAGAATAACATTCCTCTATGTCCATAAGCTTTAGTAATCATATCACCACTTTCCCTTATTCCATCTCTATATCAGAAGCATATTAATCACAGTCTTTTATACTTGAAATTCACATCCCACTCTTTAGCAATCCTGATAACAGCATTTGACTTTATCACTTGCAGGCTCATAAGTTGTAGTTTGACACCATCAATGATTACTTTGAATAAGCAGTCTGCATCTTTCTTATCATCTGTAAAGATCCTCCCATTTCTTTCTTTCCAAATGTGATACACCACTGCTCCCAGACTTATTCACCTTAGCACACTTCCAATTGAATTGTTGCATTTCATATTGCCAAATTCTTTCACAATATCATTCCAGTGAGTAGCCTGCACTTTTAGCCTTAGCTTTTGCAATAACTTTCTCCAAATCTTATCAGTGTATTCATAACTAAAGAATAGGTGGTCATGTGAATCTTTGCATTTCAAACATAAGGGGCAAGACATTTGTTGGTTATTTCACTTTTCCATTCTGTCCTGAGTAAGTAGTCTTCCCATCACTGCAATCCAAAGAATAAGAGCATGTTTTGGTAAACATTGGCTAAACCAAATCACTTTCCACCACCCAACCTTTTCTCTTTTCTCCCTCATGTCTTCCCAAACATTTTTAACAGAGAAATTCACATCTTTTCCATCATTAGTTATCCACTTGCATTCATCTTTTATGTAAAAACGTAGAGGGGGGGGGTGAATACGTTCTCGTTTTAAAAACTTAAAACTTGTTGTATCAAATTTTCAATTTGGCTTGCTCTAATATGAAATATGTCACTTGTAGTTTATGACTAACATATACTTAAACAAGTTGTCAAACAAGTATCACAACACATATAATGCAAACATAAAAGTAAAGTGGTAAGTAAAAGAAAGCGCAAACCGAACACGATGATTTATAGTGGTTCGGTCACGGAGCTCCTCTCCGCCCTACTCCACTCCCCGAGTACCCAACTCGAGAGTTACTTCACTAGATCAACAAGCTCCCTTCTTGGCGGAGAAAACCTTACAATCGTCGCTTACACTTTTTCCGGTACAAAGCTAAATACCGGGTTCTTTTACAAGGGCACAACCACTCCCGTCGTCGCTTATACAATTTCCGACACTAAGCTAGATGTCGAGTTCTTTACAAGGGTTCAACCACTCCCGTCGTCGCTTATACAATTTCCGACACTAAGCTAGATGTCGAGTTCTTTTACAAGGGTACAACCACTCCCGATATGTTTTATGGCCCAACATAGAAACCTTGTGTTTTATGGCACAAACACATAAACCACCTAATCTAGAATGACTAATCTAAATGAACTTCCATTGAAAGGAAGCCTTCAATGGATGAAGATCACAAGCTCCCTAAACTTGTTGTGATGGATCTTCATATATGCATGAGGAATCTACATGAACTTCTTGAATAAGAAGTCTTCAATCATTGAGGATGTCAAGTGCCCTTGAATCTTCATATGTTTGTATGCTTTGGTGAATGATGACTTCAAGATCTTCTAACCTTTTTGGTGGATCAGGAAGTATGCTATGCTTGTGACTCATGATCTCTGAGCTTGCTCCACAGGATCTGATGCGTGGTTTTGCAACCTTACAACAGGTTTTACCTCTCGAGGGATCTCAAGAGGCTTACAACCCCACCAGGCAGTGTACCTGACCGATGTAGTATAGTGTAGTGGTAAGTACGGGGGATTGATCGTTCTCCACAGGGAATAGTGTCGTTAGGATTGAAAAACTACTCTAATTAGGTCTAAGGGTGAGAGAAGATTCTTTTTGTATTTTTATATTTTTTTATGAAAGCAAGTAAAATCTCGGGTTTGAAGGAGTGGGCGGAATTAGTTGCTAGTCAACTAACCCAAATAACTACAAATGCAAATAAAATAAAATAACTGAAAATGAAAAGGGTTGTGAAACTTATGTGGAGAGAAATGTGTTTACTTAGATTTCCTTACTCCCTAACTATCTTTTACCGGTTGATTAGTGTGTATTAATCGCGTGGATGACGGGTGTATTCCTTAATACCAATCGTGGGGTGGCGTACGTACTTCCCCAACTCTATGAGCTCCTACTTCACTCCTATGTCGAGCCGGCTAGGAAGCTCCTAACATGGGATCACTAGAATTCGCTCATGCATTAAATACAACCATAAAAACCTTAGTACGCATTGGTTCATGTTTCTTAAGACGTTCAAGCAAGTTACCGTATAGGAAGTTAGCCAGTTTTCTTAAGCCTAACATCGATAAACAATCATCAATACAAATAACACACTATAACCAATAACAATACATTTCATTAGATCTAAGCAAACACAAGATAAATCTAGCCTAGCATGTTAATCAAAAGACAAGACATGATATAATCAAACAACACATAGACATATTGATGATTAAGTGATAACTTATCTTCAATTAAAACATGGAGATCCAAGGGTATGAAAACCCTAAAAATGGCAGAAATTCGTCTTAGGGTTTCTCCTCACAAAGTTGCACACTAATGACAAAAAATTGTAAAACTATATATAGAGTTTAAGGGCTGACGGCGTCACGTTGTAGATCCTGACGCCGTCACCCTCGCCGTGTCTAGGGTTCCCGGATGGCCTTCCTGACGCCGTCCCTCTTTAGACCTCCAAAATCCGCTCTGGCTTATCAAAGCTTGACGCCGTCAGAATATGGCTTGACGCCGTCCCTCTTTAGCTTAAACCGTGACGACCTTGATCACTTCAAAGGGTGACGCCGTCAGACTTTCCATTGTAAAATTCTCTGGCTTATCATGAGTAATTTTCATATCCACCTTTTTTGCCAAGCCGTGATGCCGTCAAGAGTAATACTTGACGCCGTCAAAGGTACTTTTCCAGCCGATTTTGAGACTTTGTCGTTTTCTTCACTTTTATGCTCCAAAAACGTCCAAAATGCTTCCTTTTCCAGATTTCTTCTCCAAAGTACCTAAAATGACAAAAGGAACGATTTAGGGCAATATTTGATCAAATAAATACGATTTAGGGCTTAAATGACCCCCTAAAAGCGGTACACTTTTCGCTTCATCAAATACCCTTACACTTGAGATTTGCTTGTCCTCAAGCAAATGCGCTTTTATTCTAATCAAAATACAAGTTAGGGGTCATTTAATGCTAACATAAAAGTAATTACAACAAATATTCGTTCCACTTTAATCATAAAAAGCACGGAGATTACAAACTAGCACCTCACAAGTAGTGTTTAGATACTCACATCTCTCAGGTGTCATCAAAATAAATCTCATAAATGAAAACGGATAATATCTCTCACTACCTGTCATAGCAAATAGATTACCATAGGCTTGGGAAAGGATCGAAAACCTCCTCCACTAGGCGTAAGCACCTAAGATAAACTATCAAAGAGGGCTTTTACATGGGTTATAACGTGAGGTGTAGGGATATGATAAATACGGTTTGGTTGGATAAGGGATATTTTACTGGTGGCGAGTTAAAGATCTTGATTGATTACAAGTACAATATGGCGTTGCTAAGCCAATACTAGACTCGACTTAAGCTAAAAACAAAATAAAAAAAACATAAAATAAACATAAAATGAAACGGGATGGTAGTCCGTATGTTTTTTCTACTTTTCTTTTTCTCATTTTTTTGTATTTTTCTTGAGTTTTTCGATTTTTTTTTTTTTTTTTTTTTTTTTTTCATACACTCTTGCCCTACCATCCAAAATAATACATCATAGGGGCATTGCATTCCCCTTACACTTGAACTTTTACATAACTTTACAAATAACTATTCTAATGACTCGAATTAAGATAATCGAAACACTTGGAGTACTTTTAAAATATTTAGCACATATGGGGGTAATAAATGATGTTCTTCCCCATTACTCCATTATACTAGTACTTTACCCACGAGTCCCAATCGTCCCAAAACAATATGTACAAGGATATGACTCGACTTAGCAACCATGTAATCAATTAGATAATTAACTTGGGTTTTAAACAAACGTTGTCACAATAATGCACTGAAAGTGAGTGCATACAAGGTAGGCTAAGGCGATTTGGGTGTACATTTAAGTGGGGTGTAAACAAATTCTTCCTTTAAGTAAAATGCTTAAAGGTCGAAACGAAAAGATAGGCTCTGAGGGGTGTACTAGGGGTATCGTGTACTAAAAATGAGTACAACGCAAAGGGTGTGGGAGAATTACTTGACCAATGTAGCCAAAGTAATTAAACAAAAACACAGGTGTAAAACAATGGGTTAATCCTAATGCCTCTTATCATGTAGTAAATCTAACTACACGAATGTAGTCTCACTTGTGGCCTCGGAATGGTCCTAACGCAAGTTCTAGAATCTAAGTGCTACTGGTACACACATCATAGCATAAATGCTTTTCCTACCAATTCTAGGGGCGAACCTCACATATTTGGGGGTGGAAAATTTTTTAGTGGTACGGTTTTGTGCTAGTCATATAACTCCTATCCATGAGACGCTCATTAAGACCAAAGTTTCACTCCTAAATGTTGTAAAAAATTTTAAATTTGGCACTAAAATTGCCTTAACAGGTATTTCTCTCAGTTTTATTACACATCTACCATTAAACAAACGAAAAATCAAGTGTAATAGCATTCTCTAAAGTATCGTACTTTACCCCCCCCCCCCTTACACTTAAGATGAACATTGTCCCCAATGTTCAAATAACAAGATGTAAAAGTAATTAGGTTAAAGAATGAAATCAAATACTCCCCTGATTCGCTCGGTGGATAAAGGGGTAACATGGTTAGATCTTCTTCCAAGGTAATGTTGAATCTTCAAGATTAAAGCAGCGCCAAAAGCTTGATTCCACATACATCTCCTTGTCCAAAATAACCTGTTAAACCTGAGAAAACAAACAACAAAACCTGCATAACATCGGTGGGATAAATCTGTATAAGGATATAATGCTTGTGGAATGATTATTTTGCAGATTCCTGGAGTTTATAAGTTAGAGATTTAATAAAAACTTTTTATGAAAACAAAACTTTCAAAAATTTCAGAAAATTAAAACCTGACGCCGTCAGGTTGTAAAGCCTGACGCCGTCAGAAATGATCTGACAGAATTCTCATGTTAAGTTTCCGGAAAATTTCTGGAAAAACCTCTACCTTACTTCCTGGAATTCCTGCAAAACATCATTATGACTCGATACAAGCATTTGACTAAAACAAATACTAATATATATGTTAATTTATTATTATTACGATTCATGTTCATTTGTTCTAATAAACCGATTTGGATTTCCCTTACACTTAACTTTTGCAAAATACCTTTACATGTAGTTAAGACGAAGTTAAAAACAAGATAAAGCATTTTCACAATTTACTTTTGAACATGAATCAATAATAATAAAAATTAAACACACATACGGAAACAAATGAAATCAAACAAACAAATAAATAAATGCATAAAACAAATAAAACTTGCATGCAATAAGAAAAACAAAGTGTCACAAATGTTTAAAGGCCAAAAGATGCCAAATCCTAAACTATTACAGACCAAATTGTTCTAAAATATACAACCATAGATTAAATTGTTCAAACATTATAACATCAAATCAAATCATCACTGGGGTGGGGGACCTTGGCGAGAGTCATAGTTAGGAGGGAGGTGCCCGTAGTACCCATATGGTGGGTAGTCCTGCTCACGTCTAGGGAAAGGGTCGATCTGCAGGTATGGGTCCAACTGATCACGCGTAGATAAATGCTGCATCTAACGAACAGTGTGATCATACATCCAGTCGAACCTCTCGTCCACCCGGGTCCTCCAAGTATCAACCTGGCCCATCCATGCCCCTGGTGAGCCTGCCAATCCCCTCTGCTCATGTGCCGGTAGTAATCTGCTGTACCAGCCTCATAACCCCCATGTTGCTGCTGTTGATGCTCCTCGTCCTCATCATCCCCACCATCATCATTCTCAGCTCCGTCTGGATGATACCACATAAAGGTCCCATCATGCATCTCCATAACCACCTCCATCTGCTACAGGGACCTAACCTTCACTGTCCTGCATGCATCACCACCACTCAAATACCTCATGACCTCGGGCCTGAGGACTCCATAGGATCGGGCCAGCCGGGTGATAAACATCCCACCATAAATCCTATCTCCTTCCCTTTCCCCAACTCCACAATTCAGAAAGCTAGCCACCCAAAATGGGATGTTGCAGTAAACCTCATCAGAGTAAATGGTGTACAAATAGAAGAGGTCTGAAGCAGTGACACGGTGGTGAGAGCTGTGGCGCCCTGTCAAGCTATAAGTGAGACATCTATGGGTCAACCTAACTCTAGGCTCCCTGATTTGGGATGCCACAGTAGTCGAGGTGTACACACCATCCCCAATAGTCGGCCAGAACATGGAACATCTAAAATCATTCCTCATTGTTTCTCCATGCAACAACCTAGGCATGAACCCTGCTTGAGTGGTTTTATGCTGACTGTACAACCCAAGTCTCCATCCAAACTCAGTAACCGAGCATGTCCTAAGCTCACCCCCCAGCCTAAAATAGATTGTGGTCCTGCCCACATCAGTCCTTGCCTCGGCCATGTCAAAGTGAAAAGTGGCAAAGAATTCACGTACCAATTCGTCATAGACCGGCTCTTGAATTCTAAACAGGTTTTCCCACTGAGGGCCGGTAAATTCATTCATCTGAAAGCTTTGGAGAAAGGTTTGCTCAAGACCTTCCCTCCTCAAAAAGCTCCAATCTACCACGGCCCCATTTTCAACTTTATGTTGTAGCAATTGGGTGTATTTAATTGTGGCAGCATCGTCATCGAAGACACCCCAACTGAGGACCGTGTCGCCAAAGTTCTCTTGTTGAGATCTAGAAGAACTCCCTCTGCTAGGTCTTTGACGCTTACTCATTATCTGGAACAAAGCAAGGAGGAACAAAAAGGGTTAATTTGTGAATCAAAGAATTGGTTGAGCATCAGACAAGTCTGACGCCGTCACCCTTTGCTAGGTGACGCCGTCAGGTTCGACCAAATTCAAATCCAAAATTACGAGGGAAAAATCAATATCCAAACTTCAAGCTTATAAACCAAACGCCCCTTTTTACAGCAAAATGGTGATTGGATCATAGGTTATGGTTCAAATTCGTGGCCACCCAATTAGTGAATAAACCCATTTGATTGCCAATCATCAAATGCTTTAATCATTGCTAAATAACACTAATTAAAGGCATTATGAGTTCTAGGCATGAATCAATCCTAGGGTTTCATGAGTTGGGGGTTTTCGAAATTTAAGAATCCTATGAGTAATTAAAGCGAAAAGAATGAATAAGAATTACTTACCACGTGGAGATTGGTAACGAAAGTCGGTGAATTTGACCTTGAAAATTCGTGGGTGGGGTTGGAGTGGATATGGTTTGTGGGGTTTGTGATGAAAGTGATGGAAGTAAAGTTATTATTGCTGTGCAGACGGGGTGACGGCGTCACGTTCATAGTCTGACGCCGTCAGACCAGCGTAATTTACCACTTTGTGCCAGTTTACAAATGAGCCCCTTGTACTTTAAGGGAGCAGCTAGTCAGGGTCAATAACCCTGATAGCTAGTCTCGTTAACAAGTTCCTCCTGGGTCAAATGTTTTGTTACTGTCACGGGATGTAGTAAAATGTTGGAAAGGGCCGGTTGACGTCTCATTCAGGTTCCAATTTCCATCACGGCAGGTATTCAGAGAGTGAGAGGAACTTTTCCAGGGGTTTTCGAAATGAGGGTGTGCTTTAATTGAGTTCTTCTCACACCTGGCTTAAAGCCAAAAGATCGTTTCCTAGCTTCATGAAAGTTAGGGAGCGTGACAACCATGCTTCGCACGAAAATGCTATGATCTTGAGAATTCTCTTTCTCGCGAGGGGATCCAAATGGATAAGAGGGTTTTAAAGGTGAAGGCTCGGGGAGAGGGGTTTCATCATCCCATTCGTTGTATGGTTCATTAGGGACCGGGAGTTCAAAGATCTTCTCGATCTTTTTGTGTGAAGCTTCTTCCCTAATTTTCTCCTTTATTCTCGCGATAAATTTTTCTGCTAGTTCCATGAACATATCTTGGGTGTTTTTCAATTGAGTCTCTAATTCCTGGATCCGTCTCTCTTGGTTGTTCACGAAAGTTAGCATTATCCCTTCAAATTCATCTTGTCGTGAGAATTGATGAAACGTATGTTTACCAATTGTGTTCACGCACTCATCGGGATTTTCATCAGCCGTAGATGTGTCTCAGCTTTCATTAATCTCTCAACCTGCCTTTTTATGTTTTCGAACAGCTGTTCTTGGGTTGCACTCATGCAATTTAAAATCCCTTCTTCCGAGAACGTTGAGTCTTTCCATTCTTCTTCTTCGTACTGTGCTAAGTCCTCAATGACTTCCCAGCACTTATCGACACTGAGCCTGCTCATCCTTCCATTGGCAGCGTAATCTATGGCTCTTCTAGTTTGATGGTTTACGCCATCATAAAATAGTTGGATTTGTAGCCAAGTATCCATGCCATGGTGAGGGACTTTTTGGAGTAAGTCCTTGAATCGAGTCCATGCCTCGTAGAGGGTTTCGCCTTGACGTTGTTAGAACATCAAGATATCATTCCTTAGCTTGGTAGTTCTTCCTGGTGGGAAAAACTGAGCAAGGAAACGAGTGGTGAGATCATCCCAAGAGGTGATGGATCCTGCGGGTAGACGCTCTAGCCATTGACTAGCTTGGTCCCGCAGAGAGAATTGAAAGAGACGCAGTCGGGTCGTCTCTCGAGTGGCAACATCAAGGTCTATGGAATCAACGATTTTGAGAAAGTCCTTGAGATGTTGATTAGGATCTTCAGAACGAAGTCCATGGAATGCGCATCCGCTTTGCACCAACCGGATGGTGTCGGATCGCAAGGGAGTGACATTGGCTCCTTGAGTGAGCTCAATGGTGTTTCGATAGCCATGGTGGCTAGGACGGGAGTAGTCTCCTAAGGTACGGGCTCTAGGAGGTGGTGGTGGTTGTTGTGGTGGTGGGTTGTTGGGATCAAGGATATTACCATCTTCCATGATGTCGGATGGTAATGGTTACGAACACAGAAACGAAGAAAAAAAAAAGATAGACTAAAGAAAACCTAGAAAAAGAAAATAAAAATCTCACTAGAAAGGAATCTAGTGAGTAGACCTAATAAAATAAAAATTCAACCTAAACAATAACTATTCCCCGGCAGCGGCGCCAAAAACTTGATGCGTGGTTTTGCAACCTTATAACAGGTTTTACCTCTCGAGGGATCTCAAGAGGCTTACAACCCCACCAGGCAGTGTACCTGACCGATGTAGTATAGTGTAGTGGTAAGTACGGGGGATTGATCGTTCTCCACAGGGAATAGTGTCGTTAGGATTGAAAAACTACTCTAATTAGGTCTAAGGGTGAGAGAAGATTCTTTTTGTATTTTTATATTTTTTTATGAAAGCAAGTAAAATCTCGGGTTTGAAGGAGTGGGCGGAATTAGTTGCTAGTCAACTAACCCAAATAACTACAAATGCAAATAAAATAAAATAACTGAAAATAAAAAAGGTTGTGAAACTTATGTGGAGAGAAATGTGTTTACTTAGATTTCCTTACTCCCTAACTATCTTTTACCGGTTGATTAGTGTGTATTAATCGCGTGGATGACGGGTGTATTCCTTAATACCAATCGTGGGGTGGTGTACGTACTTCCCCAACTCTATGAGCTCCTACTTCACTCCTATGTCGAGCCGGCTAGGAAGCTCCTAACATGGGATCACTAGAATTCGCTCATGCATTAAATACAACCATAAAAACCTTAGTACGCGTTGGTTCATGTTTCTTAAGACGTTCAAGCAAGTTACCGTATAGGAAGTTAGCCAGTTTTCTTAAGCCTAACATCGATAAACAATCATCTAATACAATTAATAACACACTAATAACCAATAATCAATAGCTAGGTTTCATTAGATCTAAGCAAACACAAGATAAATCTAGCCTAGCATGTTAATCAAAAGACAAGAACAAGATATAATCAAACAACACATAGACATATTGATTGATTAAGTGATAACTTATCTTCAATTAAACATGGGAGATCCAAGGGTATGAAAACCCTTAAAAATGGCAGAAATTCGTCTTAGGGTTTCTCCTCACAAAGTTGCACCCTAATGACAAAAAATTGTAAAACTATATATAGAGTTTAAGGGCTGACGGCGTCACGTTGTAGATCCTGACGCCGTCACCTCGCCGTGTCTAGGGTTCCCGGATGGCCTTCCTGACGCCGTCCCTCTTTAGACCTCCAAAATCCGCTCTGGCTTATCAAAGCTTGACGCCGTCAGAATATGGCTTGACGCCGTCCCTCTTTAGCTTAAACCGTGACGACCTTGACCACTTCAAAGGGTAACGCCGTCAGACTTTCCATTGTAAAATTCTCTGGCTTATCATGAGTAATTTTCATATCCACCTTTTTTGCCAAGCCGTGACGCCGTCGAGAGTAATACTTGACGCCGTCAAAGGTACTTTTCCAACCGATTTTGAGACTTTGTCATTTTCTTCACTTTTATGCTCCAAAAACGTCCAAAATGCTTCCTTTTCCAGATTTCTTCTCCAAAGTACCTAAAATGACAAAAGGAACGATTTAGGGCAATATTTGATCAAATAAATACGATTTAGGGCTTAAATGACCCCCTAAAAGCGGTACACTTTTCGCTTCATCAGGATCATTACGAGTGTATGCTTACAACATAATGAAAGTTAGTAACATTATGATCATTATGAAAAGGGTGATTAATGTGTGTTTCTACATGGTTATCTATTGATCTAAGTGTGTGCAAGAAGCTAGAGAGAATGTATGTTGAAGTGATAAGTTAATGGGTAAACAATGGGCTGCTATTTATAGCCAACTAGAATTTTAACCCGCGGATTTGGCGGAACCAAATAGAGGGTTCCGTCCTTTATGCCATTTGGTTTCACGGATGTCTGACAAAAAATCTCCAAATATATTTTCATATCTAACCCAGATCTTGCAAAGTCAACTACATTGCTTCAAGATCTTTCCAAAATATCTTTCTAAATCTAAAAGATTTCTAAATGATGTATGCCATGATGTCATGTATATATTTCCATTTTAAGATTTAAAATGTAAATAATGTAAATCTATATATGTATGTAACATGTATCCTAGTGATCATGTATCATGTATATACTAGCTTAACTAATATATATTTACCAAGATGTATCATGTTAGTTTGACACCTAAAGTGTGCCTATCCTATTAAACTTAGGAAACATGATGTACAAGTAAAAATACTTGTTTATGCAAAGGTGTAAAATGAGGTTCTAAGTAGAATGATTAACCTTTTAAAATACTTAATGACCTAACTGTATTTTAAACATTCTAAATAGTTTGTTACGGCTTTGATCATAATGCCACATAACAAATATGTACGAACCTGTGTTGTATCATACGAGGACTCGAGAAGTCGAGAGGTGTTGGATGTATGTTGAGACAAAATAAGATTACAAGTAACTTGTACATTTTACGTTATGTATCAAGTTACATGTTTGTCATCAATCAAAAGAAATGAGATTGCTTGCACTAACAATCTCCCCAACGAGACTGCTTGCACTAACAATTTCCCCCTTTTTGATGATGACAAAATATGTAAACGTGATAGAAAGTAAAATGCAAAAAGTTACTTGTGTCCGTACTACCTTTACATTACCTTCTCCATTTTTACTCTTCTTCCCTTTCTCCGTTTACACCTTTCTCCCCCTTTTGTCGAAACAAAAAGGGTGTATCCTTGGAGTTAACTTGATTTCTCCCCAAAATGGCGAGCTTGCAGCATCCCTAGTGAAGTTAAATAGACTACTCCAATCTCCTATGGTTGTTGCATCCCCTAGGTTGTTAGCGGATCCATGGATCAAATTTAGATCCTTAACCTACATCAAGGTTAGTGGTGTGCAACATAAAAAGATATATGAAAAATGTATGATGAATGAAATGCATATAGCCAACGATACACATGGATAAGCCTTGTTGGAATATCTTCTCCTTTTTTTTGAAACATAAAAGAGTGTCGAAGAATGAGAATTCTTAAGAATGCGAGCATGCTCCCCCTTGATTGTAGCTCCCCCTTAATCAATACTCCCCGTTGCTAGGGTACCAACGTATATGATGTAAGGATTATGAATGCTACAAAACAAGGATTAGTACATGATATGCTCCCCCTTGATCAATACTCCCCGTTGCTAGGGTACCAACGTATATGATCCAAGGATGAAGAATCCTACAAAATAAAGGTTAGTGTATATGATATACAACAATGCGTGTATATGATGTATTCTATAAATGCTTGACGAAAGCTCCCCCTTGCTTTAGAGCGTCAAGATAAACCTACAAAACAAAAATTAGCACAATAGAGACTATGTCTTAAGACATATGTGTCATATACGACCAAGTGTATAGACGATGCAATAATAGTGCTTGATAGATATTCCTCCTGGTTTGAGGACGTTAGGAAGCACCTACAATAAAAGATGACATTTAATCGATGCAAACTTCATCCTTAGATGAGTATGCTATATACGATCGAGCTTATATGTTGATGAACCTACAATGAAATGGTTAGTGCAATATATTTTATCTCAAAGAAAAATATGATGCAACATATCAATAATCTAATCACAAGCAACTTAAGTCAAAGAACTTATGATTATTTGGCAAACCATGTCATACCAATTGTGATATTGTGATTATCTAGTAAACCATGTTATAAAGTGTGTAATCTTCTAATAAGAATTATAATCACAAGAATATAATATTATAAAATTCTACAAAACAATGCCTATGAGGAGGATATGAAGTGGAGTTAAAGTGAGTGATGCTAGTGTTGGTGTTAGTTTACTAGTGATAACTAAAGGTTGATGCAAGTAGGTTTTTCGCTAATCCATGGGTTTGATGATTAGTGAAAGAGGTGATGGAAGGTGGTGGTTATAATGAAAGCAATGAATTCAGAAACTCTAATGTATAGCAAATGCTATAAGAGTATTGAAGATGGTTAAGGTTATGATATTATCATATACCAAAGATGATGAATCGTGCCATATTAAATGCTCAAATGGAAATAAGAGGAAGTGACGACAATGATCACTTAGGAATAGAAATTCCACATGCAACAATTAAAAATACTAGACACCTATATGCGGATGAAAATGACATCATATGATGAGAGTGTTGGTTGGACCAACGTGTTGAGAGTGATGGTTCTGTTTGCACTGACAATGAAGTGCTTGATATGTATCAAGAATGAAAATGATGAGATCCTATGATGGTGTTCTTGACACTGAAGATGTTCTAGACAATTAAGTTGTGAGATTAAGGTGAAAATCCTAGACTCGTTGGTTACGAGAAGGTTGTTTGGTTTCTGAATGGTTAAAAATTGACCAGGTACCCGCAGATTGGGCGGAACCAAATTTTTGGTTCCGTCCTTATCGAAGGGTGCCGTGAGACCAGAGTTGATTTGGTCACATTTTGTAGTTTTTCATCAAACGAAGGCTCAAACTAAGGTCTATTTACTTATAGCTACTGATTTGGTTTCACTAATCCTAGTAAAAGTCTAATGAGACTTAATGCTTCTTGTTTAAGAGGTTTTTCAAACACATGATGTTTTTTTCACTTGACGATGTACTGTGATGTTGAGCTAAGAAGGTTTGAGTAACTTGAGGTTTTGTGAACTGGTTTTAACTGAATCGTTTGAACCTATATGTCGGTATTTGGGGATGTAACAAACATGACTACATGTTCTTTAATTCGAAAAGACAATTATGTGAATCAATTTCTCTCCCCCTTAATCGGTGGACATCCAACATAATGTGTGATGTATCGAATGAGGAATGATGATGAATGTTAGCAATGTTTTTGATGATGTTGGTTAGCATACAAAGAACTTGTTGCGTTTTATATATTTCATAGATTTGATGATACAAAACAAGAAGAATGAAACATGAGGATTACTGAAATGATAAGCAAAATACACCAAGTAGATTCTACTGCTAGAGTATTTTATTCTACTGCTAGTGTATTGTTGAAGTTTGCTCAAGTTACAACTAACAGTACTAACTGCTGAGTTAGTACTGCTAGTACAAAGAAGGTAGCAGTTAGTACTGCTTGTGCAAAGAAGGCAGCAGTTAGTACTGCTAGTACAAAGAAGCTACTGTTGAGAAGATAACTGATTGACTCATACTACTACTGAATGGATAAGAATGAAAAAGATATTTTGTGTATAAGAGTCAATTATATACGGTAGATAATATCTTTCATATGTGTTCAGTCAAACAAGTTGTAAACACAGATACATGTTGTATCTTAATGACTGACACACACAAGCAAGTAGTAGACAAGACTTATCAACTTTGTAATGATCTCCTTTGTTCTATAAAAAAGGAGATCTTACCCTTAGATAAAAGGTGTGGTTAGAAGTTAATCACCAGAGTGTTTTACTGTGCTTAGAACTCAAAACACAAAGTGTGTTACAAATGTAAAACATCAAACAGTTAGTGTGTGTGGGAACATCAGACAAGGGGTCTGATGTTGTTAGGTTTGTTTAGCCTCAAGAATCTTTGATCCCTGATTAGAGTGTAATCGTGCTATATTTGATCACATAGCATTGGGGCTGATTTAATAATAAAGAGAAAGTTTGACAAAACCTTGTTGTGATAGTATTGATTCTTTCATTTGAATATTCCGCCAATATTATCATTATGCTTATCATAGTTTACCTTAGATCAAGGTCTAATAACCTAGAGTCCAAAATGGTCCTAAGAGCTTATAGAAGGTGTTGAATAAGTTCTGTCAGGTGGTATCAGAGCGGGGGGCTCTGGATCTAGAAGTTTACAAGGTTTTTGTCGAAGAAGAAAGAAGAAAAATTCATTTTTGCTTAATTTTTAACAACTTTCTGCACAGCAGTTTTGCAAAGGCTATAGCTCATTCGTTAATCGTTGGATCGGGCTAAAATTTTTGTTGAAGGTTCTTGGCATATCAAGGAAGATTTTCACCGGAGGGATCTTCAATCTAAGCTTTAGATGGCAAGATATGCATCGTTAAAAACTGCTGCAGAAACAGTTGAGGTATGATTGAATTTTTGGTTTTCTTTCAAAAGGTTCTCAGTTTACACACAAAAAGGGGAAGAATACACACAGAGAAGAGCGTTGGGATTATGTTCGTTAAAGATTAAAGGCTTGTTTTTATTTTCATTGGCGAAGAAGGTTATTTGTTACTTATTTGAAGATGAAGTGGAAATTTTCAAGGTTGTGCCCTTATCATATCTTAATGTGGGTGTTACACTTTAAAGATAACTTGTTCGTTCGTTCAAGTGACTACGAAATGACAAACACTTAAAGGAGTTACATTGTAGTGCTCAGTGTATCATAGAAGATTAGTTTATTGTCATGAGATTGCAGTCTCCCTATACAAAAAAGTTGGGTATACGTTTGAAGTCAGATTTAGTACAAGATATAAGACACAAGGTTGGTTTCTTTCACTTCAGCATCAAGTTAGTAATGATTAGTTTTCTTCATCAGTCATAAAGCCTACAGAATTGGAGATTCAAATGGTTAACATATGGGTTTCAGGGAAGCTTGAATGTTCAGATGCTTAACCATTTATATGCTACACCAAGTTTTTACTGCTTATATTTCCTATCTGTTGATAACAAAAAGGGGAAGAGATATTGTGGTGGATGGCATGGATTAAGGGGAAGACAGTATTGTTTCATTCATGGTGAGATTTAATTATCTCAATTTCTCTACTTCGTCTAGGGAAGTTCGTACAAGAATGTGTTTGTTTTGTCATCATCAAATAGGGGAAGATTGTTGGGTTTTATATATTTCATAGATTTGATGATACAAAACAAGAAGAATGAAACATGAGGATTACTGAAATGATAAGCAAAATACACTAAGTAGATTCTACTGCTAGGCATAAAAGATTCTACTGCTAGAGTATTTTATTCTACTGCTAGTGTATTGTTGAAGTTTGCTCAAGTTACAACTAACAGTACTAACTGCTGAGTTAGTACTGCTAGTACAAAGAAGGTAGCAGTTAGTACTGCTTGTGCAAAGAAGGCAGCAGTTAGTACTGCTAGTACAAAGAAGCTACTGCTGAGAAGATAACTGATTGACTCATACTACTACTGAATGGATAAGAATGAAAAAGATATTTTGTGTATAAGAGTCAATTATATACGGTAGATAATATATTTCATATGTGTTCAGTCAAACAAGTTGTAAACACAGATACATGTTGTATCTTAATGACTGACACACACAAGCAAGTAGTAGACAAGACTTATCAACTTTGTAATGATCTCCTTTGTTCTATAAAAAAGGAGATCTTACCCTTAGATAAAAGGTGTGGTTAGAAGTTAATCACCAGAGTGTTTTACTGTGCTTAGAACTCAAAACACAAAGTGTGTTACAAATGTAAAACATCAAACAGTGAGTGTGTGTGGGAACATCAGACAAGGGGTCTGATGTTGTTAGGTTTGTTTAGCCTCAAGAATCTTTGATCCCTGATTAGAGTGTAATCGTGCTATATTTGATCACATAGCATTGGGGCTGATTTAATAACAAAGAGAAAGTTTGACAAAACCTTGTTGTGATAGTATTGATTCTTTCATTTGAATATTCCGCCAATATTATCATTATGCTTATCATAGTTTACCTTAGATCAAGGTCTAACAACCTAGAGTCCAAAATGGTCCTAAGAGCTTATAGAAGGTGTTGAATAAGTTCTGTCAGGTGGTATCAGAGCGGGGGGCTCTAGATCTAGAAGTTTACAAGGTTTTTGTCGAAGAAGAAAAAAGAAAAATTCATTTTTGCTTAATTTTTAACAACTTTCTGCACAGCAGTTTTGCAAAGGCTATAGCTCATTCGTTAATCGTTGGATCGGGCTAAAATTTTTGTTGAAGGTTCTTGGCATATCAAGGAAGATTTTCACCGGAGGGATCTTCAATCTAAGCTTTAGATGGCAAGATATGCATCGTTAAAAACTGCTGCAGAAACAGTTGAGGTATGATTGAATTTTTGGTTTTCTTTCAAAAGGTTCTCAGTTTACACACAAAAAGGGGAAGAATACACACAGAGAAGAGCGTTGGGATTATGTTCGTTAAAGATTAAAGGCTTGTTTTTATTTTCATTGGCGAAGAAGGTTATTTGTTACTTATTTGAAGATGAAGTGGAAATTTTCAAGGTTGTGCCCTTATCATATCTTAATGTGGGTGTTACACTTTAAAGATAACTTGTTCGTTCGTTCAAGTGACTACGAAATGACAAACACTTAAAGGAGTTACATTGTAGTGCTCAGTGTCTCATAGAAGATGAGTTTATTGTCATGAGATTGCGGTCTCCCTATACAAAAAAGTTGGGTATACGTTCGAAGTCACATTTAGTACAAGATATAAGACACAAGGTTGATTTCTTTCACTTCAGCATCAAGTTAGTAATGATTAGTTTTCTTCATCAGTCATAAAGCCTACAGAATTGGAGATTCAAATGGTTAACATATGGGTTTCAGGGGAAGCTTAAATGTTCAGATGCTTAACCATTTATATGCTACACCAAGTTTTTACTGCTTATATTTCCTATATGTTGATAACAAAAAGGGGAAGAGATATTGTGGTGGATGGCATGGATTAAGGGGAAGACAGTATTGTTTCATTCATGGTGAGATTTAATTATCTCAATTTCTCTACTTCGTCTAGGGAAGTTCGTACAAGAATGTGTTTGTTTTGTCATCATCAAATAGGGGAAGATTGTTGGGTTTTATATATTTCATAGATTTGATGATACAAAACAAGAAGAATGAAACATGAGGATTACTGAAATGATAAGCAAAATACACCAAGTAGATTCTACTGCTAGGCATAAAAGATTCTACTGCTAGAGTATTTTATTCTACGCTAGTGTATTGTTGAAGTTTGCTCAAGTTACAACTAACAGTACTAACTGCTGAGTTAGTACTGCTAGTACAAAGAAGGTAGCAGTTAGTACTGCTTGTGCAAAGAAGGCAGCAGTTAGTACTGCTAGTATAAAGAAGGTACTGCTGCGAAGATAACTGAGTGACTCATACTACTGCTGAATGGATAAGAATCAAAAAGATATTTTGTGTATAAGAGTCAATTATATACGGTAGATAGTATCTTTCATATGTGTTTAGTCAAACAAGTTGTAAACACAGATGCATGTTGTATCTTAATGACTGACACACACAAGCAAGTAGTAGACAAGACTTATCAACTTTGTAATGATCTCCTTTGTTCTATAAAAAGGATATCTTACCCTTAGATAATAGGTGTGGTTAGAAGTTAATCACCAGAGTGTTTTACTGTGCTTAGAACTCAAAACACAAAGTGTGTTACAAATGTAAAACATCAAACAGTGAGTGTGTGTGGGAACATCAGACAAGGGGTCTGATGTTGTTAGGTTTGTTTAGCCTCAAGAATCTTTGATCCCTGATTAGAGTGTAATCGTGCTATATTTGATCACATAGCATTGGGGCTGATTTAATAACAAAGAGAAAGTTTGACAAAACCTTGTTGTGATAGTATTGATTCTTTCATTTGAATATTCCGCCAATATTATCATTATGCTTATCATAGTTTACCTTAGATCAAGGTCTAACAACCTAGAGTCCAAAATGGTCCTAAGAGCTTATAGAAGGTGTTGAATAAGTTCTGTCAGGTGGTATCAGAGCGGGGGGCTCTGGATCTAGAAGTTTACAAGGTTTTTGTCGAAGAAGAAAGAAGAAAAATTCATTTTTGCTTAATTTTTAACAACTTTCTGCACAGCAGTTTTGCAAAGGCTATAGCTCATTCGTTAATCGTTGGATCGGGCTAAAATTTTTGTTGAAGGTTCTTGGCATATCAAGGAAGATTTTCACTGGAGGGATCTTCAATCTAAGCTTTAGATGGCAAGATATGCATCGTTAAAAACTGCTGCAGAAACAGTTGAGGTATGATTGAATTTTTGGTTTTCTTTCAAAAGGTTCTCAGTTTACACACAAAAAGGGGAAGAATACACACAGAGAAGAGCGTTGGGATTATGTTCGTTAAAAATTAAAGGCTTGTTTTTATTTTCATTGGCGAAGAAGGTTATTTGTTACTTATTTGAAGATGAAGTGGAAATTTTCAAGGTTGTGCCCTTATCATATCTTAATGTGGGTGTTACACTTTAAAGATAACTTGTTCGTTCGTTCAAGTGACTACGAAATGACAAACACTTAAAGGAGTTACATTGTAGTGCTCAGTGTCTCATAGAAGATGAGTTTATTGTCATGAGATTGCGGTCTCCCTATACAAAAAAGTTGGGTATACGTTCGAAGTCAGATTTAGTACAAGATATAAGACACAAGGTTGGTTTCTTTCACTTCAGCATCAAGTTAGTAATGATTAGTTTTCTTCATCAGTCATAAAGCCTACAGAATTGGAGATTCAAATGGTTAACATATGGGTTTCAGGGGAAGCTTAAATGTTCAGATGCTTAACCATTTATATGCTACACCAAGTTTTTACTGCTTATATTTCCTATCTGTTGATAACAAAAAGGGGAAGAGATATTGTGGTGGATGGCATGGATTAAGGTGAAGACAGTATTGTTTCATTCATGGTGAGATTTAATTATCTCAATTTCTCTACTTCGTCTAGGGAAGTTCGTACAAGAATGTGTTTGTTTTGTCATCATCAAATAGGGGAAGATTGTTGGGTTTTATATATTTCATAGATTTGATGATACAAAACAAGAAGAATGAAACATGAGGATTACTGAAACGATAAGCAAAATACACCAAGTAGATTCTACTGCTAGGCATAAAAGATTCTACTGCCTGAGTATTTTATTCTACTGCTAGTGTATTGTTGAAGTTTGCTCAATTACAACTAACAGTACTAACTGCTGAGTTAGTACTGCTAGTAGAAAGAAGGTAGCAGTTAGTACTGCTTGTGCAAAGAAGGCAGCAGTTAGTACTGCTAGTAAAAGAAGGTACTGCTGGAAGATAACTGATGTGAGCTCATACTACTGCTGAATGGATAAGAATGAAAAAGATATTTTGTGTATAAGAGTCAATTATATATGGTAGATAGTATCTTTCATATGTGTTTAGTCAAACAAGTTGTAAACACAGATCATGTTGTATCTTAATGACTGACACACACAAGCAAGTAGTAGACAAGACTTATCAACTTTGTATGATCTCCTTTGTTCTATAAAAAGGATATCTTACCCTTAGATAATAAGGTGTGGTTAGAAGTTAATCACCAGAGTGTTTTATTGTGCTTAGAACTCAAAACACAAAGTGTGTTACAAATGTAAAACATCAAACAGTGAGTGTGTGTGGGAACATCAGACAAGGGGTCTGATGTTGTTAGGTTTGTTTAGCCTCAAGAATCTTTGATCCCTGATTAGAGTGTAATCGTGCTATATTTGATCACATAGCATTGGGGCTGATTTTATAATAAAGAGAAAGTTTGACAAAACCTTGTTGTGATAGTATTGATTCTTTCATTTGAATATTCCGCCAATATTATCATTATGCTTATCATAGTTTACCCTAGATCAAGGTCTAACAACCTAGAGTCCAAAACGGTCCTAAGAGCTTATAGAAGGTGTTGAATAAGTTATGTCAGAACTTCATCCTTGAAGTTACGTAGCTCTTCTCTATCAATTCGAGATGATCGCATGATAAGATATGTGGTTTCCTTATGGGAGGTGTGTTTTGTTAACTAAAAGATGATGGAAATGTTGTTAGGAAAGCGGAAGCAACAATACGATTTGGAGAGAGATATATTGAAAGATACCCAAATACAAATTTCAAACCTCTAAAGCTTAATCCTTTTAGCTTTAAACACTATATGCAAGTGAAAGGATCCCATAATCATAATACTAATCTAAGTATCAATTATGCAAAATAAGCATAACAAAGTAGGATAACAAATAATTTGTTATCAACCTATAAGATAAAGATGTTAAACAAAACACCATATTTGACTACTAGACTAAAAGTTACCACATAGCATCAGGACAAATAATCATAGCATGACATTGTTTAAGATACTACATTGTGAAATTGTTTTGAAGTTAGGCTTAGTCACTTAAGCATACTTACCCATTAACTAACACAATGATCTTTGTGTATAATTGAATGACTTCTAAATGTTCATCATACCAAAACCACTTTGACAAAGTGCACACATGAAAAACAAATATTGTGACAGAGAAGTGAGACTACAGATTCATGCAAATCATTATGACATTTAGGAAGCATGCATCATTTAGACTATCCTACGAAAAAACTCAATGAATGTCAACTAAAGACAGGAGCTATCTAACACCATGTATTAACAATGACATATCGTGAGTTAACAAGAACCATGTTAATCTTGAGAAATATCATATAACAAGTATCATGCAAATCATGTTAACATCTAGTAGCATGAAACATATATAAGCATGTAGACAAAACCTTTCGAAGGTTTACACGTTTGACTATCAATCAAATAATTATCATGATAACGTCAAGACATTTAAACATATCAAACACATAACATGTAATCAACACATATATGTGTAATGCAAGTGATTTTACTAAGAAAAATCACATCTACTACTTGATTGATTAATATTCCTAAGACAAGATAAATTATCTTATTTTAATACTTACTTTAGGCAAGTATAGGAATACAGATTTTTCAAGTTGGAGAATGAATATGAGACTATTACTAGCGGTGCTCAATTCAGGCTAAACACGACCATTTTTACGGGTGATTTCACATACCCAACTTCTCTGCTGGAAGCAATTTAACCATTAGGTTAAATTGAGTTTCTAGTGCAATAAATTCTCCAGTATTCATTCTCATGCCTGAAAGATAGGAATTCCTATTTTTGCCCATCGAAGTATAAAAAGGTGATAATTTACCAAGACATGACTTAATGAGACTCAACTATATCTATTAAAACTAAGGTGATGAAAATGTCATATTTTACACGAGAATATGTGTTAACATATTTTAATCTTGTGTTTGGAATCTAAAGTTATAGCATGATCTAATGGATAACATCTTTTATGTTGAGTATGTGTTATAAAAGTGATTTGATCGTCTAAGACCAAGAAATGTGTTTGCGTGTGATAATGGAATATGTTAAATTGAGAATGTTCTCAAGAAAGTTCTTTGGAACAAGAATCTAAGTAAAGTTACCAACTTTAATAGATCTTGTGTGTGCGCAAGATTTGAGCAAGGCTTGGTTATGACATATACTTGAAAGGAGATAGATACATAAAGTATCTTTCAATCAAGTAAGATTATCATACTTATGAAAACAAGTATGACACGATGATGGGGAAGCTCTAGTTCATAGAACTTGCAGATGTTTGTTTAAGATCATTTACCCAATGAGGTGTAATGAAATCTTTTGTAACACAACCGTTCATGTTGCAAGGAGAGAATGATGCATAGGATATACATTATCCTTTTAACAAGATACTAAACGCATGATTTCTTAGGCATCATGTTTTACTAAATAAAGATATGAACTCAAAGAGTTTGAGTTGTATCGACCTATCCTACATTTACTGGATGAAGACAAGAGGAATTCACTTGAGTTTCTTATGTATACTCCTCAAGATTCATTGTCACTTGGGATGAGGTTGTCTTTGAAATTTGTATTTTAACATATGTTGTTAAAATATTGATTTAAGGTTTAATGAAACTTACGCAGAAGTTTAATGACAAAGTATTACCAATACTTTGATAACTTGTGACAGTTGTACTACTTAAACCTAGTAAACAATGATAAACATTGAATGTGAGCATCATTCTCATTTGATGGTGAAGGTTCTAATCCTATTGGTGATAAAGTATGGTGAATTTGTTTAACGCACACTTGATTTGATATAAGTGTTTCGACAAAGGGCTTTTTGAGAAATACACTCAATGGATTCAAATGATGGTAAGGATTGTGGAGTTGAGGGGTTTGTTGTGCTATGGGAGTACTTAGGTTTTCATGGATGTTGAAGACAACAAAGACTAATTCTTGTGATCCTTTGGTTGGTACGACTAGTGGGTGATGTGATTTGAGGCTTAGGGCCTAAGACATATCACATATGTGAATGTGATGGGGTGATGGTGAAAGTACAAGTGTACTTGGGTGATAGAATAAGTGTTTCAACATATGTTGTTAAAATACTTGAGTGTTGATTCTTTCGGATGTGACTTTTAATGACTACGATTGTAAGTCAAATTTACTTGAATATTTCGGATGAAATACTTTAAGTTGTCAATCCTACTTTGTTTAGATTTGATAGCATTCCGGGATAGCAAGACTTGATAATACATCTATAACTTAAAGTGTGAGTTATGACTCGATGTAAATCTTAATCGTCTTGAAGGATGACATGTTAGCCAAGTAAGGTAACATATGTGGATGCAAGACAATATCTATAGTCATAAGTAAAACTTGTGATCTATGATATTTTTGCCAACAGTGAGTCTAGATTAGTTAGGGAATTGTCAATTTACAAATCAAGTTAATGGATAAGTAAAGGACAGATGGATGCATTGAATGTGTGTAATGATCATAAATGATCAGTGGTCTACGGACTGCAAGGCATAAATTTCTGAATTCCTTTACGGAGAAAGGTATCTTGGATCCTTTTTGTGAAATATGAAAGTATGGTTAGAGATGATTATCCTATAGTTGCAAGTGAGATGTCCTAATCCTAATTTTAGTGAACATCAGTGAACATAATCCTAGTGATACAAGTGAGTGATCTCAAGTGAGGGATTAAATGAAAATTTAAAAAACTAGCTGTTAGTTCTGGCGGAACCAAGTTATAACAAAGGCGGAGCCCAGTTTTTGGTTCCACGGAATCCGTGAGTTGATTTTAGGCGGAGCCAAAGATCTCAACAGACGGAACCATAAATTTGGTTCCGCCATTTTCGCCAAATAGAAATTCTTAACAGAGGACATGTCAAAATCCCCGATACCCGTTCAATTCCCGAAGATTGTCCTAAAACATATGCAACTACTTATTTGTGATTGATTAAAACCAAAAACACAGGTTCTAACACACGTTTGCACATAGATCAATCTGATGATAATAACTTACCATAAATGGATGTTAAGCCAAACAGTGGCTTAAACACGGAAACTTGATAACATCAAAATGTTATCGTCCTGCATTGTCACGGTTAGTTCACATGATCATTCACAGATAAGTTTCTATCCTATGACAAGACAAATACATTAAACATCATGATTAGAAGCAAATGAACCAAACACCTTTTTCAAAGATACTACATGTTTACACATTTTAACACTTGAGCTAAAGTTTGTGCAAGACAATACTTTTCAAGACACTAAACTAGTTTCACTTAGTTCTCATTCCTAAGTAAGTTATGCAAGGTTTTCACATAACATATGCAAACAAAAATATCTAAGTCTATAAGTGAAACAAACATAGTTTATCAACTTATTGCACAATATCTAGCAAATGTCCTATTATGCATAAAACAAGCAAATAAGTATCATGGCAAGAAACTTATGTATTACAAATAAACAAGTACAATCACACCTATCAACAAGCAAACAACATGTATGTAAACAACTAGAACAAGTAGTCACATAGCATAAAAAATATACTTTTCGTCACTTTGTGTTTAAATATGACGATGTATACCAAGCTTGATTTGTTTCCTTTATATAAACCAAATTCTTTAGTTTCAAAAGAAATCATATCAATGTTCAAAGGATACCAACTTACATTACCCGACTCAAAAGTTTAAGTTACTGTGTCAAAATGAAACTTAATATTTTGAACATGTTGTAGTATTTGATTTGTTTTACCTACTTCAATTTAGATTTAGGACATAAGATTATTTTTAAATGAAAGTAGACTTAATTACCTTCAAAATGATAGGTGGCGCGACTCCTACAGACTTACGGTTAATTAGTTATGAATTTTTGAAGTTGGACAAAAACTGTATACTATACAGACGGATTTCACGGAACCATTTTAAACATAAGGGGCAAGACATTTGTTGGTTATTTCACTCTTCCATTCTGTCCTGAGTAAGTAGTCTTCCCATTACTGCAATCCAAAGAATAAGAGCATGTTTTGGTAAACATTGGCTAAACCAAATCACTTTCCACCACCCAACCTTTTCTCTTTTCTCCCTCATGTCTTCCCAAACATTTTTAACAGAGAAATTCACATCTTTTCCATCATTAGTTATCCACTTGCATTCATCTTTTATGTGAAAACGTAGAGGGGGGTGAATACGTTCTCGTTTTAAAAACTTAAAACTTGTTGTATCAAATTTTCAATTTGGCTTGTTCTAATATGAAATATGTCACTTGTAATTTATGACTAACATATACTTAAACAAGTTGTCAAACAAGTATCACAACACATATAATGCAAACATAAAAGTAAAGTGGTAAGTAAAAGAAAGCGCAAACCGAACACGATGATATATAGTGGTTCGGTTACGGAGCTCCTCTCCGCCCTACTCCACTCCCCGAGTACCCAACTCGAGAGTTACTTCACTAGATCAACAAGCTCCCTTCTTGGCGGAGAAAATCTTACAATCATCGCTGACACTTTTTTCGGTACAAAGCTAAATACCTGGTTCTTTTACAAGGGCACAACCACTCCCGTCGTCGCTTATACAATTTCCGACACTAAGCTAGATGTCGAGTTTTTTTCAAGGGTTCAACCACTCCCGTCGTCGCTTATATAATTTCCGACACTAAGCTAGATGTCGAGTTCCTTTACATGGGTACAACCACTCCCGATATGTTTTATGGCCCAACATAGAAACCTTATGTTTTATGGCACAAACACATAAACCACCTAATCTAGAATGACTAATCTAAATGAACTTCCATTGAAAGGAAGCCTTCAATGGATGAAGATCACAAGCTCCCTAAACTTGTTGTGATGGATCTTCATATATGCATGAGGAATCTACATGAACTTCTTGAATAAGAAGTCTTCAATCATTGAGGATGTCAAGTGCCCTTGAATCTTCATATGTTGGTATGCTTTGGTAAATGATGACTTCAAGATCTTCTAACCTTCTTGGTGGATCAGGAAGTATGCTATGCTTGTGACTCATGATCTCTGAGGTTGCTCCACAGGATCATTACGAGTGTATGCTTACAACATAATGAAAGTTAGTAACATTATGATCATTATGAAAAGGGTGATTAATGTGTGTTTCTACATGGTTATCTATTGATCTAAGTATATGCAAGAAGCTAGAGAGAATGTGTGTTGAAGTGATAAGTTAATGGGTAAACAATGGGCTGCTATTTATAGCCAACTAGAATTTTAACCCGCGGATTTGGCGGAACCAAATAGAGGGTTCCGTCCTTTATGCCATTTGGTTCCGCGGATGTCTGAAAAAAAATCTCCAAATATCTTTCCATATCTAACCAAGATCTTGCAAAGTCAACTACATTGCTTCAAGATCTTTCCAAAATATCTTTCTAAATCTACAAGATTTCTAAATGATGTATGCCATGATGTCATGTATATATTTCCATCTTAAGATTTAAAATGTAAATATTGTAAATGTACATATGTATGTAACATGTATCCTAGTGATAATGTAGCATGTATATACTAGCTTAACTAATATATATTTACCAAGATGTATCATGTTAGTTTGACACCTAAAATGTGCTTATCCTATTAAACTTTGGAAACATGATGTACAAGTAAAAATACTTATTTATGCAAAGGTGTAAAATGAGGTTCTAAGTAGAATGATTAACCTTTTAAAATACTTAATGACCTAACTGTATTTCAAACATTCTAAATGGTTTGTTAAGGGTTTAATCATAATGCCACATAACAAATATGTACGAACTTGTGTTGTATCATACGAGGACTCGAGAAGTCGAGAGGTGTTTGGTTGTGCAATTATGATTAAAAAGAATGAATGCTTAAAACTATAAAAATAAATCCTAAGCTGTATTTAGGATACATTTTCATAAGTTTAAATCTAAGGTTTACTTGAGGACAAGTAAAGTTCAAGTGGGGGGATATTTGATGATATCAAATAAGTACATTTTATTGGCATCATTTATCCTATGTTATTCGTTTGTTTTATGTTACTTTATATAAGAATCGATATTTAATCGCTTACTTTTATAATTCTTAGTTATAAACAATCGTTTGGTAAAAGTTAGCTATTTTGGACGTAAATTGGAGCAAAATAGATCAAGTTGGAAAAGTCTACTGAAGTAAAGGATGATACGCCGTATCATTCTAGACAGATACGCCGTACACATAGACTTAAACGAATATGAAGACCATTTCCTGACTTTGAAGCATGCGCCGTATGAAATTTATCTCATATGCCGTATATGAAACCTTGGTCAACGAGAAGATCTGACTTGTTTTACTCCAGATACGCCGCATGACATTCCAGATATGCGGCATATCAATCTCAAGACTTCACCAAGATAATCCAAGATACTAAAGAACATGCGCCGCATGAAGACTGAAGGTATGCCGTATCTTATGACTGTGTACGAATATTCCTGAATACTATATTCTTGGACCCCACGCGAAGTTACCTAGATGCGTCGTGTCAACTTAGCTCATACGCCGTATCGAACCTACTGACAGAAACTATATAAACCCCATTCAACAACCACATTCGATAGAAAAGTGCAACACAAACCCTAAGGAGAAGAATACAGACGAATTGGCAGCACAAGACACAACCTAAAGGAAGAATTCAGAGCAGTAAGAAGGTCCTGCTAGTACTTTAATTCATAGGAAAACTCGTTTACTTGTATTAGCAATCTGTTAATGGTTGAGTTAGTGTCTTTTTCACTATTTGATCGGACTTAATATTTTACAGCTGTTATAAAGAGTATTTGGTTATTGGCAATGTGCTTGATTATATAGATTATGCGCTTGCACTAGTCGTTAATTAATAGCATATATGTAAGCCTGTAAAAGGGATAAATAATACATAAACCTAGTAATCATTAAGTGTTTACACGCCTGTAACTAAGACTCCACTGAGAGAGAATAGATTTTAGCGCTCATCTTATACAGCTAAGCATTTAAACGTGTGACAAGTTTTCCTACTATCGGCTCGACCTCTTATCTGTGTCTGTTTTCTATCTGTGTACGTGTTTGCCATTCGCTTATTTGTTCCCTTAGTTTTATTTACTGTTTTATCTAATCTACACAATTGTTCCTGTCTCTCAGGCTGAAAAACCCCCTTGCGTTAGATTAGGGAATTAGAACTAACTTTGGATTAAAATACTGATAGATATCTAGGTGTTAACGTTCCACTCTTAGTGTTCGACACTCTACTTACCAACTAGCTACATTGATCGGGTACACTGCTCGTTAGTGTGTGTTATAGGATAAGTCGGCTAAATGTAAATTCAAAACTTGATAATATAATCTATTCTACAACGATATACGCACGCATCATGCATCTACAGTATTTCTCTTCTATATAAACAAATGGTTGTAAACGAGATAAGTAGAGATTCTAAACAAACATAGAAAATAATACAAAGTATTATAGTTGATAGGATCCTCCTCTCCTATGAACGATCAAAGCAAAGCTAGCTGCTTGTGTTGTTCATATTAGGAGAGTTTTATTTTTCATTAACCGGGATAGTGTTACGCAAACTATTCATTGTAAATCTTTGATTCATTTCTAATAAGATTTATAAATGTTGAAAAGTAAAAATGGTGTTATTAGTTGTTTAAGTAGTCTTGAGTGGAGATGTTCTTATTGTTATTATTGTTCATCATTTCGGATCCGTTCTTGAATGACTGCTAATAAATCAAAGCCATTCTTGAATGACGGATAATAACACACAAAAACAATCCTTCAAAACCCCACAAAAATATACCCTCCCCGTAAATTCATTTAGCTTCATTTCTACAAGATTGTGTACTATCACGCGGTTCTTGTGCAGAAAGAAGCTCCATCTGCCTCTTGTCCAACTCTTTTAACCCCACTTTTCTTAGTACTACTTTCTTGCAAGTACCTTTGTTCAAAAATAAGTTCACAAGGACAGCACGTCCCGAGTAAATGTTTTCATCATGAAATTTCTGCTCCAGAGGTTCTTATGAAAGTGTAAGCATTGATTCTCACAAGCTATAAGAGTGATAATGCTCATATATGAAAAATGGTCACTTTCAGTAGTAATCAAAATTGGGAGAAAGGAGCATCAGACACTATTAAAGGAAGGAGCATCAAAGGCCATTGAAGGAAAGAGCATCAGGGGAAGGAGGAAATGTCTTCAGGGAATGCACAAAATGTGCATTAGGGAGTGTTCGATAGACGGAATAGTCCCTGATCCTCAAGAAATTTCACTAAAGACATCAACAACAAAGGATCAACTTTATTGATTTTTTTTAATTCATTGTTGTAAATCAATTTGTAAGAAGAAGCCGTTATGCTCACTTACAACTAATTAATCTATGCTATTTCTGTATTTAAACAGGGGCATACTGTTGGGTAGAAAAGCTGACTCAGTTGTCTCTAACTAGTATTTCAAATAGCATGTTACTGAAGACGAGACGTTGAACCCATAGTGACGCTGAACCCTTGAACCTGAAATCAAAAGGTTTACTAACACTGAAAGTTCAAGGTCTTAGAGTTTTTTTTTTTTTTTCAGCAACGACAATGAATCAGACATTATCTTTCCTATTACTTTATTCCTTGTTGTAATTCAGTATGTAAGAAGAAGCTGTTATGCTCACTTACTACTAATTAAGATTAGGCTATTTGTATATTCAAATAGGGGGAGATTGTGGGTCAAAATCTGACTCAATTGTCTCTGATAAATATTTAAATATAAAATAGCCTAAATTCAATCGCTGAAGATCAGTGATTATTTTGGTCTCTGATAATGATCAGAGAGTATGTTACTCTCTAATGCATCAAAGAGAGTTCACTCTATGATAACATCAGAGAGTAAGTCACTCCCTGATATATCAGAGGGTAAGTCTACTCCCTGTTTGTTATCAGAGGATGACTCACATCTTGATGATTATCAAAGGGTGTAACTCACTGATGAAAGAAATCAGTAAGATTCGTATAAAGCTCAATTGTCACACCCCCAAATCGGGTCGCATCAGAATGGTAACCGGGGCGTGACTTTCATGGAATACAAAGTTACAATTATATTGAACGACCTACATGAGTCATTTTAGAAAAATACATCATTTGACTTAATAAGTCAACACAAGGTTCAAATACATAAATTGTCAAGTTACGCAGCGGAAAACTAAAAGTAGTTTTGAAATAACAACAAAGTAAAATGATGTAATAGTTGATGCATAGAAATCCTCGTGAGTGATGTCATTAATGACGACTAGGGAAAAATGGACTCCATGCAGTGCACACCATATAAGTTAAGCACCTGAGAAAATACGTGCTAAAAAGGTTAGCATAACGTTGGTGAGTCCATAGGTTTAAGTAAATAGTAATCAAGTACGGATCACAAGATTCCAGTACTTATGAAAATTACGACAAACATAATGCCATGGAAAAATAAATACATACAATGCCCTAAGCTCATGAACCCGAAGCTCAACGTACTAGTATGCAATCAAGCATAGGTAATAACTATGCCCCATGTAAGTGTTTGCCAGACACTCGGAATTAATCCGAATGATATGCGTCCATTTGACCGGTACTATGGTCAAGTTGGCGTGACCAACAGGACGGGGGTGTCAACCCAAATAGATCTATTCACAACATCCGCGCTTACAAGTAATTAACGGTTCATGATATGTAGGGGACTTAACTGGCGTACTAGGTAACTTAGGCATTGTAACAGTTTTTGTACTCATGTCCGCATAAAAGTAATTAAGCAATGTATTCTCACCCCGAGAGTTTAGAAATATTGTAAACGAGTAAAAATGGGGCTATGGAAACTCACCTCAAGTAAGATAGTGATCTGGTAATGAATAAGTCAGGCAACGAAAGGTAATGACTCCGAAAGGCGACCTAGTTAAGTGTAGGTTTAACTTAGTACGACATTTTATGATGTGTAAGAATGCAAATGAATGTTTTTAAAACATTGTATCACCACGACACGTTGTGCTTGTGTTTTATAAGTTAAAATAATATATTTTGTCTTTTTGTCAGTTTTCGTCTTTTTGTCGGGTTTTTGTCTTTTATTCGGGTTTTACAAATAATTATAATTTAATAACTTTTAAAAGTCTATCTTAACTATTTTGACACTTTTATGGAAAATACTCATTAAGTATAACTATTTTCACAAAAATAGGTTAAGTATTATAATTCTAGCGAAAATTCGGCATGACCCGTTCGTAAATCTTGATTTTCCCATCTTTAGCTATCTTGATACTAATGATTTTGAAAACTACTTATAGTTTATAGAAACTTAGCTTCACTATTAGTGTAGTTTATATGAGAAAATATAGTTTGTGCCGCAATCTTCAAAATAGCATAACTTTCTCGTTTTAAGTCCATTTTTAGTGGTTCAAGCGACTATGTTTTCATTACAAAGACTATTTTCTATTTTTCTAACTTGTTGTTGGAAAATATAAGCTCAGTTGTCCAGTTTTTCTGTTTTGGGATAGCCGTGTCCATAAATGCGTTTTATAACCTTTAAGCTATGTGTTTAACCGCAAATACAACTCCAAACTAGTCCTAAACCTCTTCCACCAATATTTATCAATTCCTCAAAAATCAACAACTTCAAACTAGCCTAGTTTATCTCATCCATCAATTTATAACATAATGTAGCAATTAACCCTAATTAAACCGCAAATCTTACACAAAGTTAACTTTGTACATAATTTTAAGCACAACAAGACAAACATAACATGGTGATACATATTTTGAAAAGAAATTGTATGATTGTCGTGTATATATGTGCATCTATACACACTTAGGGTTTCAAAAGTTTACTTGTGATTTAACAAAATCGATTTGTACTTTGAAAAACTACATGTTTTAATTATCATGAAAGTACAAGTTGATTTAGTAAAAGATGACTTACAAGTTGAAGTATGAAAATGTAGATCTAGTGCAAGAGTGGGCCAAATCTTGTGTAAAAACTCAAGTATGATGACTCAAAACACCAAATGTAAGCTTCTTAGTAACCAAGTCTTCAAGATTCAATCAAAAAAAATGATAAGTGAGTGTTTTTGTGTAGTGTACGATGGCAAACAAGGAGAAGAGAGCAAGAAAAATTGATGACTTAGTTTTGTGAATGAAATAGTGAGTATTTGACTTGTATTTATAAGGATTAATGCATGTATGGAACCAATTCAAGCCCTAGAGAGTACACAAATGTTTCTAGCTAAGATGAGAAATGTTTGGCATGTCTTGAGGTGACCACATGATGCGTACGCCTATGTCATGGGGGGGGGGATCACCCCTCTTGGCCATATTAGTTAAATTTTGTGGATTATGTCATATTTGGAGCATTATAAGCACATGGTTTGGCAAAATAAAGGGTGTGGCAAGTTCTAGCTTCTCATAAGGGACGGATTATGTAGTTTTTACTTATTGATGAGTAGTGGTGTAAGCCGTGATTAGTTACTTGGTTGGTTGGTGCAAAAACCGTGCACGCGTGAGCTAAAATGCAATTTATGCGCGTTTATTGCGAGAATTGTAAAATAAAATGTTATGACACATAAAATAACTCTAATAGAGCCGTAATGTGTTAATTTAATGTAGACATGCCCGGTCTAGTGTCGTTACGCGTTAAAAGTTGTTTTTCACGTTACGCGGGTTCACCTCGCGGTTTTAGGTTTAAGTAAACACGTAAGGGTTAACAGTAAATGTTTTGAGTTTTTAGTCAAATATTTACTTAGAAAATTGACAGTTTATGAAAAAATGTCACTTTCAGGTGTACGCAGTTTAGGTTTACAGTTACGCGTAAAGGTAAATAGTTAACTTTCAAGTTAATAGTTTTAAGTAAAAAGGTAAATAATGACCTGAAAAGTGCGAGTTGCTACATCAATCAACAGTCAAGCTTCAGGGATGTCGAATACCAAGTGAAGAATCACTTTATGAACTAATTCGGTGTCAGTGAGTAAATTACAAAGAGCTACAAACAACACCAGTGTCACTGAGATCTAACAAATGTCTCATTGACTCTTCTCTAAAGAGCAACCTAGTTGATCTGTCATTTTGTCATTTTATAGTATTTATGTTTCCAAGGAAAATACAACGGATGTATTTCCCCGGGTCGTAGTCCCAACGAAGGTTGAAGTCGAGTTGTCGTAACGGTGTCGAATTGTGAAGTGAATGGTGAATAAGAGTGATATTTTGGGGTTTTTAAACTACGAATATGAAACAACTAAGTAAAAACAATTACTTAAGCTAAGAGTACAAATAAACTAAGCATACGATTCTAAAAACGAAAATTGAACTTTTAAAACGTACGTTACAAATTTTAAAACGTATTTAAAAAGTGAATTTCTAAATTCTAAGTCCTAAAAATGTAAAATTATTTTTCCTAAATGCTAAATATTAAAATAAAATTTTAGAAAAAAAGAAATATATTTTTTTGATTTTTTATTTATTTTTTATGAATTAAAAACTAAAAGAAAGTAATTAAATGATTAAAAATAGCAAACTGATTTGGAAAATTATGAAATTTTGCAGAAAAATCTAAAATTATAAAAAGAAGCTATGAAAAATAAAATTGGAACTTTTCTGAACCCTAATAAGCAGATTTGGCAAATAAGCAGTTGGGAATAAGCTCTAAAATAAGCTAATTAAATACTAAAAATCACCAAAGGCTCAGAAATATATCAACATGCTGATTAAGGCTTAAATCAACTAAATAAGCTCAAATAAGTCCTCAGAATAAGCAAATAAGCTGCTGTGTCTATTAAAAAACTATGGCAGAAACAATGGCTGATCAGTCAACTTCTAGCTGATGTATAAGCTAAGGAAAAGCTTTCTGGGGGAAACCAAATGCAGAACCTTAAAGCTTATATCAAAAACTACTCACAAACCAAAAATGCCCAAATTTGAACTTCAATTGCTTATCTAATTAAGCCCTAGAACAGATGCACTTGGGAACTAAATAGTTGCAGGCTCAGAACAGTCCTAAAGAGCTGATTTGCAGACCAAATTTTAGCTAGTAATTAAGCTACCCAGTGAGATACCAGCTCAGAATTCAAAAGCCACCATAATAAGATACTTACAAATCTAAAATCCAGTCAATAAGCACAAGTGAATAAGCTGAAATAGTCCAAGCAAAAAACTGATAACAAATATTAATGTGCAGGTCTGCACTTTTTGAGTCTGTTGCAGCAGCTGGACTTTAATTGCCTTAACTTCCAATAATCTCAATGAATCAAAACCAACCTTTGGATAATCACTTTGACCAATGAAAGGGACATAGAAAAGCCAAAAGTATGACCTAAATAAGCTCAGCTTATGTGAAAGCTTATGAGGGCATTATGAGTCAAATTCACACAATCCAACTTAATCCATCAAAGTTCCTCAAAATAGCTTAACACTTATCAAAAACAACTTATCTAACCTTTAATATGCTCAATCAAACTTAATCTAACTGCCAATGAACAGTACAAATTACTTTTGCCCAAAAACACCACTATTCCAAACACTCCTTTTAAAAACTGCTTATGCTAATTTTACACTACAACTAACTGATTTAAGCTTCAATTTCTTCTATTCTATGATTACCTAAGATACTTAACCACTAAAAAGCAAAAATCAACAACAAATAAGCACTAATCATAAGCTGAAACAAATTAATGCAGAAAATAAGCTAATTAATGAGATTTTTGAACTTACTTGGGACCTCAGCTGAAAAGAGGTTCCCCTAGGGCAGCTACAAGCTCCTGGCTTATCAGAGATAAGCTAGGTAAAGATCCATAAGCTCATCCAGGGCTAGCTTATCATCCATAGCTTATTTTGACCCACAGTTGACTTTTGTTGACTTTTCTTACACTTTTGGAATCTGAGACTGATCTGAACCTACCAATCACTCACAATAAGCTATTAAGCTTATATGAGCTTATATTAATCAGAAAAGAGCTTATTGAAGCTGGATTTACAATATTTTTTGTAATTTTGAATATTTTTTACTATTTTTGGATTTTTTAAATAACTTGAACAACTATGAAATATTAAAGTTGAGATAAGCTAAATATATTTATAATAAGCTACTGAAACAGTTGATAAGGTAAACAAACAACTTAAAAGGAAATTTAGTAAATAAGCAAAATAAAGTAAAACTAAATTTCATTAATGAAAATTCGATTACACTATTTGGAAATAGAAAATACAATTCAGAAAATAAAATGACAACATAACCTTAACCTAAAAACTACACACCATTGAAGAAAGATGATCCCTCTATTTATAGCCACAGGATGAAGGTTCTAGGGATGCCAAGTCATCAGTCCGTGTGAGTTGTGCTAGTTTTGAGCTCATCCATACCGCACAATCCTTCTCCAATCATCACAATCCATCTGAGTCATTTGATCAAGCCTCTATGAGGTGTCACGTCCAATGAGAGGATGCCACGTTACCCGTGCGTGAGTATCTGTGCTTGTTCTGACATCTGACACCTTCTAGAAGCCAATGATTGGTCATAATTACCCTTAATTGCTGTCAATTTTGTACGGGGTAAAATTAGGGTTCTTCGTAGCACAGTAATTCTGGGTAGAAACAGATTTGAGGCGCTGGTTATTTTTATTTATTATATTTTGACTAGATTTTAATACTTGTTGACCGGGTTGTGATGGGTATGGATCGGGTTAAGGGTAAAAGGGATAGTGGGCTGTGGGTTATAGGAGATGGGCTGGGTTGTTATGGATTGGGTTTTTGGATTAATATATCCGGATAGGATTGTGAAGTTATAAGATTTTTTGGGTAAAGTGAAAATGATAAGGACTATTTATGTAACTTCTGAAATTTCAAGGGCTTATTCTGCCAAACTTCAAATTTGATCCAAGGGCTTGTGTGATATTTGAGCATAATCTTTGACCATTTGCTTCCCGGCTTCGGCTTTAGATATCTTTTCCAAATCTCGTGCTCGTTTTCCCGGTTTTTTCTTGATTTTGTCCATATTTAATGATATTCGTATCTGCATAGAAACAAACACAAAAACACAATATCTTTGGCATTTATGGTTAGTTTTTGGTCATTTTGGTCTGATTTTGGTAAATAAAAGGTATGTGAATAAGCACATACCAAAATTCCCCCAGACTAAGATATTGCTGTGTCCTCACGCAATGTTATGAAAACACGTTTTTGAAACTAAGGATTTCTAACCTCTTTTTACTAACTTTGAAAAGTAGCAAAATTTTCAAAAGAGATTAAGAAATCTTAAGTTCTAAAAACTCCCCGATTTTCCTTTTTATTCTATTTTTATATTTTTCTTATGTGACGGTTTTGTTGACAATCATTATCTATCAATAATTTTTAGGGTCAACGAGTAGGAAACACGACTCATAAAGAAGTGACCATACGGATAAAATTCGTCGTCCCTGATTTTTCACGAGTCCCCAAACTAAGCTTAAAAACGAAATCACGGCTATTTATAAGTTAGATGCTAACACTACCCATGGGAGTTACTTGTGTAATTACCTCTTACTCCCATTTTCCTAATTTTGCCTCTATTTATTTTATTTTTAGTGAGAAATGAATTGCTTCATATTTCTCGTTTTGATAGGTTTTTAGTCCGATAAAGATACTAAATTAAGACGCTAAGTAGTTTTCAATCTTCTCTCGAGAACCGTTGTTTTGAAAATGAGGTCCACATCAAGGTTTTTATTTATATTTTTGCATTTTTCTTTTTTTTTTTTCTTTTTTCATCATCATTTTTTCTCTTCTTTTTTTTTTTTTTATCACTAACTTTTCACTTGCATACCCTAAACGATGGAGCTTCACGGTTTAGTTCCAAGACCTTACACTTTCCGGCATAAAGGATCCAAGGGTCGTTACAACGGAGTGTTCCAAGACTCTAGACATTTCTGAAATGAGGATCCAAGGTGGTTAGTCCAAGACCTCACACATTCCTGAACTAGAGGTCCAAGGGCCGGTGCAAGAGGGTAGCCAAGACCTAAACGCCTTCCGGAAATAAGGATCCAAGGCCCGATCTCGAATCCGTAGCTTAAAGCACTTAACTTATTATTATTATTAAACGTATTTATTAAGCAACCTTGATGTGTACCCAATTTTTAAAGCAAGGATTCTTTTAAGAAGACCAAGAACTAATCATCGGCAAAACCTAACATCTTTAATTATTCTTACAATTATATATAGTGAAACAATTTTGCGGGAGCAAAAGGCCACAAGTAACTTCGATGAGCTCTAAAGAGAACCAACTACTCCACGCTTAGCATCTAACTTCTAAATAAACTCTATCATTTCTCGTTCTTCGCAAATTTAAAATCTTAAATAATAAGATGCGCGAATGCTTAGCCTTATAATCAAGCCATGCATGTATAAAGTCGATACGGGAACTTGCAAACTCTTAAAAAGAATTCGCATTTTATAGCTCCTTGTGTAAAAGTCTAGCACGAGCTTATAGATTATAAATGGTTAAGGGGACAAGCTAGGGCTCAACATGCCCGATCAAGTCATAATTTTATTCCTACTCTCACCAGCGGAAAGTCAACAAAATGTCAAAATTTATTCTATTTTTGCAAAAAAAATTTAAATTTTTCTCATTTTTTTGGATTTTTTCAATTTTGGAGGAAAAACGGGGTTGCATGAGTAAATGGCAAAAAATGCAAGGCACAAATCAAATCGAAAGATTACCCCCCCCCCCCCAGACTAAAACGAGACATTGTCCTCAATGTCTTAAAGGTAAGGGTTCTCCTACATAAATCTAAGGCCGTTTATTAATTATGCCAAAGATAAACGTTAGACGATAAGATTAAGGATATCGGATGAGCAACGAATGATGAAACTCGAGTGGAGAGAAGCAAACCACGAGCACGAGAGTCTTCATTATTCGGGCAAATCCTGGACACATCACGGAAAACCACAAAACACAAGAAATGGAAGAGGTAGCCCTCCTCACGTCACTTTATTAGAAAATAGATAAGAAGATAGATGGATAAGCATGGGGTGCCTCCCACGAAGCGCTTTGTTTTTGATAACCGAGTCACGTAGCTTGACTCGACCCCGAATTTAGTTGTCCTTGGGGGAGCAAGTGGAAGAGATAATCTCAATCGGACTTTCATTCAAGATGTTTTGATAAACATTGAAGCATATGAAAGTTCCACTCCGATGAGATACCCACGGCTTCAGAAGATGAAAGCGGTGATGCCGGGGTCAAAAACTTTGTCTTCATTTCTGGTTGGAAATGATAGTAAAGTTTCAATCAGAGATATCTCCCCATGCAGAACGGGAGTTCTTGATCAGAAATAAGAAGAGGGTTATCACTTTTCTCTAGAATTAAAAGTTCCTTAGATGAGGCAGGAAACTTTAAATTCTTATCAAGAGTCAATTTCATCAAAGGATGAATTTTACCATCATCGAGTATGCCTGGATTAAACACTTTGTCCTCACAAGAAAACTTAGCAGGGTACTCGATGGGAGACTCAACGGAGAAAAGGAAATCATCCTCTGGTGAATAAGGAGATAAGTCATTAGAAACAATTGTAGCATCCTCAATTATGGTTTTCTTTTTAGGGACTTTTTCATCAGTGGGTTTCCCATATAAAAGATTTTTCCATTTGGTTTGATCGGCCCCAAAATCGAAGAGGTCGTTATCGCTTTGGAAATCATTAGGCTCGGAGTAAGAATCAAGTGATGGAGAATGGTATAAAAGATTTTCAACTTCTTTAAGATCAGCATGAAAGTCAAAAAGATCATCATCATTTTCTGATGGAATTGGATCGTCGTGAGCGAGTTCATCGGTGAACTCCTCGGGATAAGAATCACATTTAGATGGATCACGGTTCAGCAAAAATTCCAATTCTTTAAGATCAAATTCAAAATCAAAGTCATCGTCCTTATCCTCCGGTGGGATTGAATCGATGTGAGCGAGTTCATCGGTGAACTCCTCAAGAAGAAAATCAATACTAGAAGTGGTACTGCCACTACTTTGTTCTTCTGATTTAGAATCAACAACTTGAACGGATTTAGGCGGCTTTTCTTCTTTAATTTTCGTCGGACGGAGTGAAGGTGACGGCTCATTGTATAGCAATTCTTCAATTAAACGAATATCTCCCTCCGGATCAGAGACGGTGTCATCAATTTCTGGAGAAATTGGCTCATCACTAAGGAAAACCTCGAGCTCTTCCATAGTGGAAACACTTCCCTCAACCGGTGTGAGAGAAGGGGAAGAGTCGGAAAGGGTAGGTTGAGAAGGTGAAATAGAATTGTTATTTGAAAAGATTTTATTTTCATTCACAGAATTGACAATCTCAACACGATAAATCGGTTCTGGAGGTGGGACAAGTGGTGTGCTCTTAGAGCTAGCAATTTTCACCACTTCCGTTGTGATCTCCGATTCTTGTTCATCATAATCAAGAACACTCTTAACTTCTGAAGCACATCTCTCAAACCATTGGCTCGAACCAGGGGTAATTTTCAGGGCTTTGAGCTCAGCACGTTTTTCTGAAATACTCTTAACCGTGAATCCTGAAAGTGTCGAATCAATTCTTTTGGAAGCAATTGCGGGATCAGATTTTTGATCAACCGCAACAACGTTGCATTTAGTGGTTTGAGATTTTGAGTTCTGATTAATGTTAAACGTGACTTTTTCATTATCAACCCGCAGTGTTATTTCTTCACCATAAACATAAATCAAAGCTCGTCCGGTCCTCAAGAACGATCGTCCAAGAATTAGAGGAACCCGGGGGTCGGCATCGAAATCAACCACCACAAAATCGACGGGAAAATGGAACTTCCCCACCTTGACAAAGACATCCTCGGCTACACCCTTAGGAAGGGTTATGGTCCGGTCCGCAAGCTCGAGGGTCATGCAAGTGGGGGTGAGTTCGGGCAAAGAAAGTTTTTTCCATACTGACAACGGCATTAGGTTGATGCTTGCACCAAGATCGGCTAAGGCATAGCATTCAACCATTCCCGGAAATTCACATGGAATGAGAAATTTTTCGGGATCTCCAAGCTTTTCCGAAAGCTTTTTAAAGAGAACCGCTGAGCAATTCTCGTTCAGAGGGGTTTTTGCCAGTTCAAATAATTTTTCCTTATTACTCAATAAACCTTTGAGGGTAGAAGCAAACTTAGGCATCAGATGTAAAGCATCCGCGAAGCTTATATCAAAATGCAAATCTTGGAGGATTTGGTAGAATTTTTCCATTTGATTTGAAGCTTTTTCGCGGAGCTTTTGATCATTCAATCTCGAAGGATAAGGAAGTTTTGCTTTTATGGGAGCTTCTTTGGGCTCAAGCACAACCTTAGGTTTTGACGGTTGGACAACCGGAGGTTGGACGTCTTCGGTCCTTCCGTTGTTAGTAGGAAGTTCCGTGTCCTTTGTCACCTCGGTCTCACGGTCGGCTACCTTGGGAGGAGGAGAAGAATCGGTAGTCGGAGCCGTGGGTCCATCATATGATACACCACTCCTTGTAGTGATCGCCTTAACATCGCCCCTCGGGTTAGCGATCGTGTTGCTTGGAAGGGTTCCAGAGCCCGAGGGTCGATCATTTAAAGACTTTTTGATGTCCGTTATTTCCTTCATCAAAAACCTAGTTGTCTCTTCTTGGTTTTTATTGAAATTTTGCTGATTCTGATTTTGAAGAATTAGTTGTTTTAACAACTCATCCGAGGGTGATGGGTTTTGCACAAATCCTTGATTTTGATTATTGTTATGATTTGGCCCTCGGTTGTTTTGATTAAAACCCTGATTGTTATTTTGAAAATTTCCCTGATTCTGATTTCCTTGGTTTTGAAAATTTGCTTGATTCTGATTTTGAAAATTCCCTTGATTCGGGCCTCGATTAAAATTCCCCTGATTTTGATAATTTTGCCCTTGATTGAAATTCCCTTGATTAGCCCGATTTTGATTGTATGGAACATTGCGGTTTGGCACATTCTGATCTTGATTTTGGGTGAAACCGGGTGGTCCGAGAAAATTGTTAGAACGGTAGCTGAGAAGATTACGGTCTCCTTGCGGTTGGTAACCGTTACCACCCGTGTTAAAGGTTCCCGTAGCAGCATAAACATTCTCTTGAGTGTAGCCACTGGAGGCTGGGCACTCGAAATACGAATGTGGACCACCACATGTTTCACAACTTTGATTGACAACATTAACTTGCTGATTGTTCATATTCTGATTCATAGTCTGATGGATTCTCAAGATGGCAGTGGACATATCATTCATCTGCTTAGAAAGAGCAGCTATCTCGGAGGTAGAAGAAGAAGAAGTGTCAGCTCTAATTGACTCATTCCTCTCGGCAGAGGTGTAATACCTGAAATTTAGAAAGCGTATAAATGACCAAAATACCCCTATAATTTTAGAAATTTAAGAATATATAAAATCATACAAAATATATATTATTTGTACCTAACCTAAGAAAAATAAATATCCTAAGTTAACTAATAAAATGTAGCAATTAAAAGCTCTACATTATAATTTAAATCACAAAATAAATTCATTCCCTAATCACCAAATAAATTCGACATGTTATGTATGTAATACAAGAAAATTCGGCCAAAAGGAAGCAAATAAGAAAAAGATATACATTAAATTATAAATGATATCAATCCCTTAAATTTAGGTCATTCCCTTTATATCTCAATCTCAAAACACGGTTACTACTTATTCTTCAAATACCGATCATAATTTCCCTCACTTAGCAAACCCTAATATCCCTACAATCAACAAACTCGGCTGCTACTTTTCTTCTTTTCATTCCTGTCGATTCACAGCAGCAAAAAGGAGTTTATTGTGGCCTTTTTTTGCTGGTTCCATCGCGTGGAGCTGCAGCAGTTCAAAGTGGTACTTGATCGTGGGTTTTGGCAGTTCATTCGAAGGTGTAGCTAAGGGTTTTCGGCTGGGAAAAAGTGTGGTGTTCGATAGTGAGGGTAAAGAAGCTGTTCGAATGGTGGTTTGAACGTATGGGTTATTGCTGGTTCGAGATTTACATACGTGGGTGATTGTTTTGACGTGGTGATCGACTGGGTTTATTGACTCTCGATGGTGGTGTTTCCCTTCTTCTTCATCGTGACACGCGACTAGGGTATTGTATCACGAACCCTGCTCAATTCTCTCCTTGTTGTTTTCTTTTCTTTTGCTTCGTGTCTCCTAGATCGACTGCATGAAATCATAAGAAAATCACATACAATAATGTTGATCGACACATAAAATATTAACAACTGGTAACTTTAAACAAGCATTGGTGGATCTTAAAATATATATAAGAAGGGTTATGAGGTTGTATAAAAATAATGGCTTTGGACTTCATAAAATAATAGAATGAGTAGCATGAAATGGTGAAGTGATTTATGTTAATGTTGGATTTAATCTAGTAGTCATATCAGTTTGCATAAATGACTTATGAGTCTGGTTTTGAAGCTCTTATTCGATCACTAAAATACAATATGAAACCTGGTAAATAGGACATGAGATGATGAGTAACATGTGTGTCGAGGTGGGGTTTTGAATGGTTAATAGAAGCTGGTTTCATGCAGGCTTATTGATCTCTTTTATAAGAGTATAATGACACATAAGATACTACATAAAATCAAGAACTAATGCATACATATACTGGTCAAGATAGAGTGTAATATGGCTTTCAGAATCTGAATTTCACGCATGATTTGTAGAATATATATGGGTCGATATGGGTACTGTTTTGACAGTTCAAATTTAAGTACATGTATGGTAGTGGAATCTGTTATTTTATGTATCGAATAGGAGAGTGTCTAGTGTGTGCTAGGAAGGTGTCGTGTGACTGGCAAAGAGGGTCGAGTATGGCTGTTTTGAGAGTGTCAATTGGTGGGGAATAAGAGGTGTGTCGTGTTTATGTTATAGGGGTCGAATGGGCTGGGAACAAGGGTGATTTTACATGTTTGTTGGTGTGTAAAGGTGGCTGTCAATATGGGTCAAGATTCATGCAAAAGAAAATGTGTTGTGTGTGTGTGCATGGTTATATGTCGACTAGAATAAGAAAAGTATGACTTTATGTAAATATTTTATGGCTTGTTTTGAGGTGTGTCAATCAGTGGGCAAACAAAAATTATTGGGCATGGGACAATATCATAAGATGATTAAAATAAACAAAGCATAAGGATAAGAAAATTCATTTAAATATACAATGTACACTTTAGCCTTTGAACTTTAAATAAATGACAGTTTAAACCCTAAAATTATTAAAGGTGTCATATTAAACCCTAAGCTAAAATATTTATCATATATTAAGTATAAAACTATCTAATTGGCATATTTAACCCTAAACATTATTAAATCAGAAAACTTGCTAAAAGGAAAGTTACTAAAAGTGAAAAGCCGACTAAAATGAGTAATCTGATTTAAAATAAGTTATTAATGAGACGATCATGAATTCGTGTAGATTCGCTGAAGGTGGAGTTTGTTTCTGATCTTGTGCTTCTTTTATGTTTTCACTTGCGGTATAAGGTACAGATATTCTGCCCTTCTTGTAAGGAGCCTTCGTTTCTCTTGATCTTTTGTTTTGATTCGTTTAGGATTTCCCCAGCCATTGCTATGTTCCCCTTGTATTGTGAACCTTGTCTTGAACCTTTGTTTTGAACCCTTGCCTTGACCTTTTGTTCTGAACCTTGCCTTGAACCCTGCTATGAACCTTGATATGAACCTTGCCATAAAACCTTGACTTGAACCCTAATATGCTTGATGTTGAAATTGAATGAGAAAACCTTTTATTTAATTATAAAAATGCTTTGAGAAGACCATTTTTAAAACTAGCTTAGTGAAAACTATTTTAAGACTATTTTTATGAAAAACCATTTTAAAAGATTATTTTATGGAAACTATTTTAAAAGGATTGTTTTCAAGTGAACTTTTAGATTGAACCTTTACTATGAACATTTGCTACGATCTCTTGTCTTGACCATTTGACTTGAACCTTGATACATTGATATGAAACCCTTGATATATGACTTGACTTGAACCCATTGATAAAACTTGAACTTGAATTTGAAACATGAAACTTGAAGCTTGATACTTGAACCCTTGATACTTGATACTTGACCCTTGACCCACAGTTTGAGATTTCGAGCCATACTAGGCATGAGGGTTTCATGTCCTTGTTATTGATGCACCATTGGCTTGACTTTTGGGTAGGAAAGTGATTACCTATCTTGTCCCTGCCATGACTTGTTATTTGACTTGTACACGAAGATGAAGACATTATGGCAGCCTACAGGGGCGCATGAATGCATCCTAGATTTGTACTTGACTTGACTTGATTACTTGTATTGCTTAGTGACATGATGGGTGTGTGCGATACACGTCATTCACTCTTGGGAGCTCATAACTCCACCCCTTGGAGGTATCCCCTCATATTGTACTTGGTACCGAGGTCACCCCTCCGTACACCTTGCTTGACTTGATTGGATTTGTTCTGGGCTCGTAATGGATTTCTGTTTCTGTTACCCTATAACCTATGCTTGATTTGACACTTGACTTGACTTGAGTTGAACATTGGGCTGGTGGTGGGTTATGGTTTCCTTTACACCTACCTATTGTAACCATTTCTTGATAACCTGTTCTATTTTATTTTCTGACTCTTGTTACACCATGAAATGTTCGTTTACTTCACTACCCTTTATTACTGCCTTGTTATCGTTATATCTGTTCACTGAGCTCTCGTAGCTCAGCCACATTTCTTTTCCTGCGGCAGGTTTTAGTTGGAAGCTGGGTATTGATTGGAGAGTTTACCTTGGAACTAGAAGATCCTTAATAGCTATTGAAGATGATTAGAAGAAGTTATAGTTAGATTAGAAATTATTGTATTAACCCTGTAAACTTTAATTATCCCTTGTAACCATTGAATATCCATTGTATTATTAATGTCAAATGCTTGTGTTTGTTCTGATATGGAACCATCGTTGTGATACCTTTGCCCTTGTCGGGTTGGGGTGTTACAATTTATGGTATCAGAGAAACGGGCTGACGATTTGTAATACATTTACCCTTGACCTGTGCGTTTAGGACCATTAGGCTTCCACTGTAAGAAAATAGGAGAAAATCGTGAGAACTTTCTTTAGGATTTCTTAATATGAACTTAAGTTTTGACCAGTGAGGAATGGGTAGACTATAAGGCATTCGTTTAAGTATTATTGCTTTCGCATTACTCTGACTCGTGCCTTGACTATGACATTGATTTTGTTGACCTTTAAGGCTGTCGAAGTACTAGGTGGATTAAGATAGATTGTTTTGCTTATGACTCGAGATAAAGTATGATCATCATGAAGGCATATTTATGTGGTGTTGGTATTATGACGCCTGATCAACGTGATAATACTTACACCATATAACGTGCCCTCATTGTGGCCATAGGATGTCTTGGGAGGTACCTCAGAAGTTTAGAACTTGATTCCTATTTGATTATCCGTGATTAGAGAGACTTTAGGTTCATCCTACATGTTCGTATACTCTGCCCTTGTTCGTTAGATATCAGGATAAGTTTGGACTCTCGTTTTGCGTTCTGTTGATTTCAGTTATAAATCTTGAACTCTTGTAGAGCTCTCTACTGTTGATACAGTTAGATTGATTTAAATTCTTGTTCGCATTCCGTATGAGTTTTCCGTTCTATTGCCGTTTCGTTCCTTGCAAATTTCGAGGACGAAATTTTTTTTTAGAGGGGAAGAAGTTGTAATACCTGAAATTTAGAATGCGTATAAATGACCAAAATACCCCTATAATTTTAGAAATTTAAGAATATATAAAATCATACAAAATATATATTATTTGTACCTAACCTAAGAAAAATAAATATCCTAAGTTAACTAATAAAATGTAGCAATTAAAAGCTCTACATTATAATTTAAATCACAAAATAAATTCATTCCCTAATCACCAAATAAATTCGACATGTAATGTATGTAATACAAGAAAATTCGGCCAAAAGGAAGCAAATAAGAAAAAGATATACATTAAATTATAAATGATATCAATCCCTTAAATTTAGGTCATTCCCTTTATATCTCAATCTCAAAACACGGTTACTACTTATTCTTCAAATACCGATCATAATTTCCCTCACTTAGCAAACCCTAATATCCCTACAATCAACAAACTCGGCTGCTACTTTTCTTCTTTTCATTCCTGTCGATTCACAGCAGCAAAAAGGAGTTTATTGTGGCCTTTTCTTTGCTGGTTCCATCGCGTGGAGCTGCAGCAGTTCAAAGTGGTACTTGATCGTGGGTTTTGGCAGTTCATTCGAAGGTGTAGCTAAGGGTTTTCGGCTGGGAAAAAGTGTGGTGTTCGATAGTGAGGGTAAAGAAGCTGTTCGAATGGTGGTTTGAACGTATGGGTTATTGCTGGTTCGAGATTTACATACGTGGGTGATTGTTTTGACGTGGTGATCGACTGGGTTTATTGACTCTCGATGGTGGTGTTTCCCTTCTTCTTCATCGTGACACGCGACTAGGGTATTGTATCACGAACCCTGCTCAATTCTCTCCTTGTTGTTTTCTTTTCTTTTGCTTCGTGTCTCCTAGATCGACTGCATGAAATCATAAGAAAATCACATACAATAATGTTGATCGACACATAAAATATTAACAACTGGTAACTTTAAACAAGCATTGGTGGATCTTAAAATATATATAAGAAGGGTTATGAGGTTGTATAAAAATAATGGCTTTGGACTTCATAAAATAATAGAATGAGTAGCATGAAATGGTGAAGTGATTTATGTTAATGTTGGATTTAATCTAGTAGTCATATCAGTTTGCATAAATGACTTATGAGTCTGGTTTTGAAGCTCTTATTCGATCACTAAAATACAATATGAAACCTGGTAAATAGGACATGAGATGATGAGTAACATGTGTGTCGAGGTGGGGTTTTGAATGGTTAATAGAAGCTGGTTTCATGCAGGCTTATTGATCTCTTTTATAAGAGTATAATGACACATAAGATACTACATAAAATCAAGAACTAATGCATACATATACTGGTCAAGATAGAGTGTAATATGGCTTTCAGAATCTGAATTTCACGCATGATTTGTAGAATATATATGGGTCGATATGGGTACTGTTTTGACAGTTAAAATTTAAGTACATGTATGGTAGTGGAATCTGTTATTTTATGTATCGAATAGGAGAGTGTCTAGTGTGTGCTAGGAAGGTGTCGTGTGACTGGCAAAGAGGGTCGAGTATGGCTGTTTTGAGAGTGTCAATTGGTGGGGAATAAGAGGTGTGTCGTGTTTATGTTATAGGGGTCGAATGGGCTGGGAACAAGGGTGATTTTACATGTGTGTTGGTGTGTAAAGGTGGCTGTCAATATGGGTCAAGATTCATGCAAAAGAAAATGTGTTGTGTGTGTGTGCATGGTTATATGTCGACTAGAATAAGAAAAGTATGACTTTATGTAAATATTTTATGGCTTGTTTTGAGGTGTGTCAATCAGTGGGCAAACAAAAATTATTGGGCATGGGACAATATCATAAGATGATTAAAATAAACAAAGCATAAGGATAATAAAATTCATTTAAATATACAATGTACACTTTAGCCTTTGAACTTTAAATAAATGACAGTTTAAACCCTAAAATTATTAAAGGTGTCATATTAAACCCTAAGCTAAAATATTTATCATATATTAAGTATAAAACTATCTAATTGGCATATTTAACCCTAAACATTATTAAATCAGAAAACTTGCTAAAAGGAAAGTTACTAAAAGTGAAAAGCCGACTAAAATGAGTAATCTGATTTAAAATAAGTTATTAATGAGACGATCATGAATTCGTGTAGATTCGCTGAAGGTGGAGTTTGTTTCTGATCTTGTGCTTCTTTTATGTTTTCACTTGCGGTATAAGGTACAGATATTCTGCCCTTCTTGTAAGGAGCCTTCATTTCTCTTGATCTTTTGTTTTGATTCGTTTAGGATTTCCCCAGCCATTGCTATGTTCCCCTTGTATTGTGAACCTTGTCTTGAACCTTTGTTTTGAACCCTTGCCTTGACCTTCTGTTCTGAACCTTGCCTTGAACCCTGCTATGAACCTTGATATGAACCTTGCCATAAAACCTTGACTTGAACCCTAATATGCTTGATGTTGAAATTGAATGAGAAAACCTTTTATTTAATTATGAAAATGTTTTGAGAAGACCATTTTTAAAACTAGCTTAGTGAAAACTATTTTAAGACTATTTTTAAGAAAAACCATTTTAAAAGATTATTTTATGGAAACTATTTTAAAAGGATTGTTTTCAAGTGAACTTTTAGATTGAACCTTTACTATGAACATTTGCTACGATCTCTTGTCTTGACCATTTGACTTGAACCTTGATACATTGATATGAAACCCTTGATATATGACTTGACTTGAACCCATTGATAAAACTTGAACTTGAATTTGAAACATGAAACTTGAAGCTTGATACTTGAACCCTTGATACTTGATACTTGACCCTTGACCCACAGTTTGAGATTTCGAGCCATACTAGGCATGAGGGTTTCATGTCCTTGTCATTGATGCACCAATGGCTTGACTTTTGGGTAGGAAAGTGATTACCTATCCCGTCGCTGCCATGACTTGTTATTTGACTTGTACACGAAGATGAAGACATTGTGGCAGCCTACAGGGGCGCATGGATGCATCCTAGATTTGTACTTGACTTGACTTGATTACTTGTATTGCTCGATACACGTCATTCACTCTTGGGAGCTCATAACTCCACCCCTTGGAGGTATCCCCTCATATTGTACTTGGTACCGAGGTCACCCCTCCGTACACCTTGCTTGACTTGATTGGATTTGTTCTGGGCTCGTAATGGATTTCTGTTTCTGTTACCCTATAACCTATGCTTGATTTGACACTTGACTTGACTTGAGTTGAACATTGGGCTGGTGGTGGGTTATGGTTTCCTTTACACCTACCTATTGTAACCATTTCTTGATAACCTGTTCTATTTTATTTCCTGACTCTTGTTACACCATGAAATGTTTGTTTACTTCACTACCCTTTATTACTGCCTTGTTATCGTTATATCTGTTCACTGAGCTCTCGTAGCTCAGCCGCATTTTTTTTCCTGCGACAGGTTTTAGTTGGAAGCTGGGTATTGATTGGAGAGTTTACCTTGGAACTAGAAGATCCTTAATAGCTATTGAAGATGATTAGAAGAAGTTATAGTTAGATTAGAAATTATTGTATTAACCCTGTAAACTTTAATTATCCCTTGTAACCATTGAATATCCATTGTATTATTAATGTCAAATGCTTGTGTTTGTTCTGATATGGAACCATCGTTGTGACACCTTTGCCCTTGTCGGGTTGGGGTGTTGCAAGAGGAATCCCAATAATTATGATGGGTAGTCATATTCTCAATAGATCATAACACTCTTCTGGACGTCTTTTCATGAAAGTACCTCCGGCTGCAGCATTAATCGTATCACGGTGTCGTAATGTCAAACCATTATAGAATGTGTCTATAATAGTGACCAATAATATATTATGGTTAGGACACCGATCAATTGCAAGCTTATAGCATTCCCATGCCTCAAATAATGATTCATCGGGAAGCTGACGGAAATTGCTAATCTCATTCCTTAATTTCGTCACCATCGACGGTGGGAAATATTTCGCCAAGAACTTCGAAACCATCTCATCAAAAGTGTGAATGGAGTTCTTGGGAAGACGATCAAACCATGCGGTGGCATGATGCGTCAAGGAATATGGGAAGAGATATAGACGAAGGGCGTCATCGGTGACCCCATTGTGTTTCATACTTTGGGTGACGGTTATGAATTTGTCAAGATGCTTGTTTGCATCGTCACCTGGTAAACCGTGAAATTGGCAAGAGTTTTGGACTTGTTGGATCATGTGATGTTTAAGTCCAAAATCTGCGGCTTGGATATTGAGAGGGGCAATCGGGCCACCACGTCCAAGCATTGTTGGTTGGCACAACTCCTCCATCGTTCGGAGATCGGGAGCTGGTATATGATCTTGATTACCACCCATCGGCGGGGGTTGATCGTTGTTGTTCATTTCCTCAACGGTTGGGAAATCAACACGGTGATTGTGACGGATAATTCACTCGGGATTTGAGAGAGGTGAAATAAGATTGGGAGAAAAAGAAGAACGGGTGCGCATACACCAAAAAGTGAAAAAGAAAATCCAAATTTGAAAATAAAATATTTTTGGATTTTTATTTAGGAAAAATTAGAATTATTATCTTTTTGGTGATCGTTCGATCAACCGCAATCGTTTCTTTCAAAACTACGCGCAGCGTGGCGGAAGAGAAGAATGGATCTCTTTTCGGTCTGCAATTTAATGTCAAGACCTCCTTAAACCCCGTGTATAGGTTGTAATAAAGAAATAATCCGAGTAACGTTTAACTTAACGATCTCTTTTGTTGTTTATTCGGAATGGTTTACAACACTTTCAGAAAAGTGAGGTTATATTATATTTGTATTTTTTTTTAAAACACTTTAGGAAAAGTGTTTTATTTATTTTCTTTTTGTATTTTCTTTTTATGAAAACAAATAACTTCCGAGGAAGGGTCTTCAAAACACGATTCAACGAACGAAATTCAAACTCTTCTCAAGCCTTCCCCGGCAGCGGCGCCATTTTTTGATCTATCGTTTTGTCGTTTTATAGTATTTATTTTTCCAAGGAAAATACAACGGATGTATTTCCCCAGGTCGTAGTCCCAACGAAGGTTGAAGTCGAGTTGTCGTAACGGTGTCGAATTGTGAAGTGAATGGTGAATAAGAGTGATATTTTGGGGTTTTTAAACTACGAATATGAAACAAATAAGTAAAACAATTACTTAAGCTAAGAGTACAAATAAACTAAGCATACGATTCTAAACACGAAAATTGAACTTTTAAAATGTACGTTACAAATTTAAAAACGTATTTAAAAAGTGAATTTCTAAATTCTAAGTCCTAAAAATGTAAAATTATTTTTCCTAAATGCTAAATATTAAAAGAAAATTTTAGAAAAAAAGAAATATATTTTTTTGATTTTTTATTTATTTTTTATGAATTAAAAACTAAAAGAAAGTAATTAAATGATTAAAAATAGCAAACTGATTTGGAAAATTATGAAATTTTGCAGAAAAATCTAAAATTATAAAAAGAAGCTATGAAAAATGAAATTGGAACTTTTCTGAACCCTAATAAGCAGATTTGGCAAATAAGCAGCTGGGAATAAGCTCTAAAATAAGCTAATTAAATACTAAAAATCACCAAAGGCTCAGAAATATATCAACATGCTGATTAAGGCTTAAATCAACTAAATAAGCTCAAATAAGTCCTCAGAATAAGCAAATAAGCTGCTGTGTCTATTAACAAACTATGGCAGAAACAATGGCTGATCAGTCAACTTCTAGCTGATGTATAAGCTAAGGAAAAGCTTTCTGGGGGAAACCAAATGCAGAACCTTAAAGCTTATATCAAAAACTACTCACAAACCAAAAATTCCCAAATTTGAACTTCAATTGCTTATCTAATTAAGCCCTAGAACAGACGCACTTGGGAACTAAATAGTTGCAGGCTCAGAACAGTCCTAAAGGGCTGATTTGCAGACCAAATTTTAGCTAGTAATTAAGCTACCCAGTGAGATACCAGCTCAGAATTCAAAAGCCACCATAATAAGATACTTACAAATCTAAAATCCAGTCAATAAGCACAAGTGAATAAGCTGAAATAGTCCAAGCAAAAAACTGATAACAAATACTAATGTGCAGGTCTGCACTTTTTGAGTCTGTTGCAGCAGCTGGACTTTAATTTCCTTAACTTCCAATAATCTCAATGAATCAAAACCAACCTTTGGATAATCACTTTGACCAATGAAAGGGACATAGAAAAGCCAAAAGTATGACCTAAATAAGCTCAGCTTATGTGAAAGCTTATGAGGGCAGTTATGAGTCAAAATTTACACAATCCAACTTAATCCATCAAAGTTCCTCAAAATAGCTTAACACTTATCAAAAACAACTTATCTAACCTTTAATATGCTCAATCAAACTTAATCTAACTGCCAATGAACAGTACAAATTACTTTTGCCCAAAAACACCACTATTCCAAACACTCCTTTTAAAAACTGCTTATGCTAATTTTACACTACAACTAACTGATTTAAGCTTCAATTTCTTCTATTCTATGATTACCTAAGATACTTAACCACTAAAAAGCAAAAATCAACAACAAATAAGCACTAATCATAAGCTGAAACAAATTAATGCAGAAAATAAGCTAATTAATGAGATTTTTGAACTCACTTGGGACCTCAGCTGAAAAGAGGTTCCCCTAGGGCAGCTACAAGCTCCTAGCTTATCAGAGAAAAGCTAGGTAAAGATCCATAAGCTCATCCAGGGCTAGCTTATCATCCATAGCTTATTTTGACCCACAGTTGACTTTTCTTACACTTTTTGAATCTGAGACTGATCTGAACCTACCAATCACTCACAATAAGCTATTAAGCTTATATGAGTTTATATTAATCAGAAAACAGCTTATTGAAGCTGGATTTACAATATTTTTTGTATTTTTGAATATTTTTTACTATTTTTGGATTTTTGAAATAACTTGAACAACTATGAAATATTAAAGTTGAGATAAGCTAAATATATTTATAATAAGCTACTGAAACAGTTGATAAGGTAAACAAACAACTTAAAAGGAAATTTAGTGAATAAGCAAAATAAAGTAAAACTAAATTTCATTAATGAAAATTCGATTACACTATTTGGAAATAGAAAATACAATTCAGAAAATAAAATGACAGCATAACCTTAACCTAAAAACTACACACCAGTGAAGAAAGATGATCCCTCTATTTATAGCCACAGGATGAAGGTTCTAGGGATGCCAAGTCATCAATCTGTGTGAGTTGTGCTAGTTTTGAGCTCATCCATACCGCACAATCCTTCTCCAATCATCACAATCCATCTGAGCCGTTTGATCAAGCCTCTATGAGGTGTCACGTCCAATGAGAGGATGCCACGTTGCCCATGCGTGAGTATCTGTGCTTGTTCTGACATCTGACACCTTCTAGAAGCCAATGATTGGTCATAATTACCCTTAATTGCTGTCAATTTTGTACGGGGTAAAATTAGGGTTCTTCGTAGCACAGTAATTCTGGGTAGAAACAGATTTGGGGCGCGGGTTTTTTTTATTTATTTTATTTTGACTAGATTTTAATACTTGTTGACCGGGTTGTGATGGGTATGGATCGGGTTATGGGTAAAAGGGATAGTGGGCTGTGGGTTATAGGAGATGGGTTGGGTTGTTATGGATTGCGTTTTTGGATTAATATATCCGGATAGGATTGTGAAGTTATAGGATTTTTTGGGTAAAGTGAAAATGATAAGGACTATTTATGTAACTTCTGAAATTTCAGGGGCTTATTCTGCCAAACTTCAAATTTGATCCAAGGGCTTGTGTGATATTTGAGCATAATCTTTGACCATTTGCTTCCCGGCTTCGGATTTAGATATCTTTTCCAAATCTCATGCTCGTTTTCTCGGTTTTTTCTTGATTTTGTCCATATTTAATGATATTCGTACCTGCATAGAAACAAACACAAAAACACAATATCTTTGGCATTTATTGTTAGTTTTTTGTCGTTTTGGTCTGATTTTGGTAAATAAAAGGTATGTGAATAAGCACATACCACTAGTCTCTGAAGTCTGGGCGGGTAACTTCTTGGGAAGCTAAGTGCAAAAGCTCTGATATGTTTCAAAAGCTTTAAATTTATAATACTAGAAATGCCAATCAATCGACTAAAACAGACGGGAATGTATACCCTTTCGAATGTAGTAAAGTCTAGGGCAGTCCAGGTCATCCCAATGGAGTTTTGCATTTTCTGATTCAAAAGGTAGTTTGAAAGGAAAGTCCAAATGATTGTCACGATCATAGGACTCATATTTGTATTAACGACTAAGTCACCACAAATGCTAGAAATGATTAAGATTGTTACCATGATTATTAAAAACATGTTTGTTTGGGCTAAGAGAGACACGAGTCCAGAAATGAATATATAGATATGCAACCGCAAACAAAGCATACAAGTGGTGAATAACGGGTAATTACCAACACGAGTATATCTACTAAATATGTAAAGAAACCCTTTCGGCCTATAATTCTAAGCATATCAAGTGCATTAGGATTGGTTTGTGGTCAATGTTCATGCAAGTAAACTTCTCCTAATCAAGTTCGTTACACATGAGATTAGGCCTTAAACACATAATCATACGGGTTGTCTAGCAATTTACTATCCAATTCTCACAAGTATAGTATTGATTCACTTGGCCAAAATGACCCAAAATCAACCATACAATAGACCCTTTCGGCCTAATTCGACTAATATGATCAACCAAAGGATACAATAATCCGAATAATCACATATCAAGTATACAAGCATAAACAATGAAAAGCATATCAAAATAATCAAGACTATATCATATTTCTCATAAAACCCAAACAAACATAAGATCACTACTCCATAATCAAACAAATAATAGACAAATTAAACTCATAAAATTCAGAAACTTTCATATCAAAAGATAATAGAAGAATACCGATTGTTTACAAGAGAAATATATCGAGCACAAGTTTTCCCAAGCGAAAACTATAAACTACCAACCCAAGCTAATGATTCCTTGCTTTCCCGAACCTTACACACTGTCAATATGTTTTTGGAAACAAGTTACAATGAACCAAAACTCGTGTATGGGGCTGTGTTTATGTGGAGTAACCAATTGGGGTAGGCTTGGTGTTAGTCTCACCTTAAGCACTTTTGAACTTTCTCTCTAGCAATCTCTCTTCTTCTATGGGTTTAGGACTGATATTTATAAGTAAAAAGGGTCCCAAAAACGTGCTAAGGAAGGGTGGTGAAGTATATTATCGGACTCATTAAGTGCAAGGAGTTATAAACTCCATAAATGAACTTGTTGAAGTGCTGACAGAAAGTGCGCCGTACTTAATGCACATTACGGCATACTTGTGGTCGTTTCCAGATGTTGGCACCAATTGAAAGTTTTAGATATTTCTCTTAGCTTCGCGTGGCCGCTTGAATCAACTAAATCGGAGTTCGTATGCTCAACCTATGGCCAAAACAGTGGACAGGTGTCGGGAACCTCAGCTTGAATTTACTTCTGGTTTAAGCTACATGTCTTCGTGTTTTCTTCCACGACACATCAGATGAACCTACAGTAACATATATAATCCATTAAGTATCAAAAGTTCATATAAGTAATCTATATATAAGCATAAAAGCACGGATAACGCATATAGAAATGTGTATAAAAGTTGCGTTATCAAATCCCCTCATACTTAACTCTTTGCTTGCCCTCAAGCAAATCTAAGAAAAGAAAAATTAAAAGAAGTTCCTAAATGATAAAAGGAGAGAAAAATTTTAAATCTTCTGAAATTATCGAAAAATATTTTTGGTTTTTTATAAAAAATCGCAATAAGCGCAAACACTCCCCCACACTTAAGGGTTTACTTCCCTCAAGCAAAATATAGGAAGAATAAAAACAAGCTTTACAAAACGTAAATTTTTGAAAAATACTTTTGGATTTTTAATATGAGAAACAGAGATGTATAATGATTCTCAAGCTATTATAACATGACTAAGCACCTAACGAATAAGGAAAGTATAATTAACTCATACTTATTATTTATATGATGGGGAATATAAGGAAATCACACTCAATTGCTTATACATGATTCATTAAATTACCATAAGATTGTACAAGAAACAAAACTGCACCGACATAGCGTAAGCACCAGGTATAAATATCAAAAGAGGTCTTTTATTCGGGTTATAACGTTAGGCTACAGGTTAATAAGGGTATGGACAAGGCATGGGAAATATATACTGGAATTGGTTTTAAAAGAAAAATAAAGTCGAAAAGTCCAAGAAACTCATGTTGCTAGTCATGACTCATACCACCAACCCATGAGGTTATTGAACATCTTAACCTCCCCTCGCATCATAATCTTATATCCATGTGCCAACTCTTATTCATACTTTTATTTTTTCTCTTTTTTAAGTTTTTTTTTTTTTTTTTTTTTTTTTTTTTTTTTTTTTTTTTTGGTTAAACTCATATTTTTTTTCACATCCGCACAATCAACAATTCCCCCACACTTAGGATAAGAATACACCACAAAAAATACAAATAGAAGGTGATCAATCTTCATCTTCGTTAAAATGGCACAACACTTATAACAAGCTTGAACGAACTATTAATAAAAAAAACTCATCCAACACACCAAGCACTAGCAACCAACCGTTAGACTTTCAACAAGGGGTAAGGCTAGGCTAAAGGTTATATATTTTTGTATTTTTATAATGGATGTAAGAAATGAAAAAGAATGGGTCTGAGGTTAAACTAGGGGTATCTAGCACTAAAGATGAGTGCTACAAAATGGTTTTATTTTGGGTGGTTAACTAATCAGTGTAATTAGCTAAAGAATAAATAATATTTTAAATGGAATGGCCATTTGGGTTAAATCCTAATTTGCCTCTTTATCATTTATAAATACCTATATAACACGAATGTGATCTCACTGCGGTCTCGTAATGATTTCAAGCATAAGTTCTAGAATCGAATAAATCACCGACACACTTATAAACAAAGAAATCAAGCATAAAAGACATGCCAATATAGGCTCGAAATCCTCACATTTTCAGTGGTAATGGTTACAAATGCGCAAGTAATATCATCGATCCCGAGTCAGATCTGCTCTATCAATCGGGACACATCTTTGATTTCAAAAACTTTATTTATTTACTAAGTTTTATTATTCTAATATATTACCCTAAGTGACAAAAAATAATAAAATAAAAGTTATTAGATTACTAAGGGCAAACAAAAATTTTAAACATTTAAAGAATGAGTCTCATTTTTCAAGTCATTTTCCCCCACACTTATGTTGAGCATTATGCATAATTAGAAATTAGGGTTAATGGGAAAAATAAGTATAAGAGAAACGAAACTTCCCGGGGTTTATAAGTGCTTGGTTGAATTCTGAAATGATGGGGTGTTGAGCAGAATGCCAACATAAGCATGCGAATCCAACCAAATATAATAATCCGATCATACCAACTCCAATTATAATATGCCATCCGACCAACCTCCACTTTTATTTATTGAATCTGCAAAATAAACAAAACTACAAAAAGGCGTAAAAATGATAAAGCACACTTTCGTAAGCACCACGGTTGCATTTTATGCAACAAGCCTTTAAACCCCTCGGTGTCCCGAGTGGACGAGTTATAGTCTCCTGAGGGTTTACAACGAACACACCCACAAAGTTCGTAAAATATATTTTTTTTCCTCCTTTAAAATTTTATTTATTCACAATTTACTAAAAACAAGCATACTCAAAACACGACGAAATGAAAAATAATATAGGAAGGAAAATTTAATAAGTATTATTCAAAAATTCACAACACATACGAAAGCAAAAATAAAGGCGAAAATAAAATCTTTTTGGGTTTATTAGTTTTATTTTTAGACAACACACTAATCGAGCATAAATAATATTAAGCTACAAAAACATATATAGCAAGCACACAATCAAACAAACAGTTTGGTTGAAAATAATATTTTTGTAGTCTGATGACAAAGTACGCCGCACTAGAGATTAAATGCGGCGCTCTTCTTAGCAAAATTCCATTTTCTAGTTTCATATTTATCATGAATGAAGAATAATCAAATATACCAAATCAAGCGCACAAAACAAAACTCATAAAAAGCTAAAATCTAACAACTAATAAGAACACAAACGATAATTAACAAATGAAATCTGACAAGAAAAGAAAATAAACTATGTTTAAAACAAAACTTAACGAAAATAATTTTGACAGACTAGATGCGCATCGCACTTAAAAGAAAGTGTGGCGGCTTCAGCCATTTTTTTATTATTTTTTCAAAAATTCAAAAGACTAGCTTGGTCGGAAAAAGAACACATTATTTAAAAATTGACACGGGTGTGCGGCGGTTTTATTAGGACATAACATATGTTTAACTTTCCATAATTTTATTTAAACACATAAGCAAACAATATAATCACACAAACACACATAGTCAGACAAGCACACAAAAACTAAAAATAAAAAGGAAAAACAAGAAACTTTTTTAGATTTTATAGTCTTTAATACATTTATCAAAACATGCAAACAAACACACAAGAGCAAATCAACATATGCAAAACTATAAACAAACAAATAGAAAGTAACAATAAGTTTCAAAAATAAAGTAACCTATATGATATGTATGATAAAGAAAAGGAAATTATTTTTTTTCCTCAGGACGAGAGGCGCAGCGTACAAAAGAAAATGTGCGTCGTACATCAGTAAGAGAATTTATTTTTTATTATATACAAATGCAGAAAGCTGACAAAGAAGACTAATCATGGAAAATAAAACACAAAGTCTAATCAGATAACTAAACAAAATGCATATGCAATAAAGATAAAGAAACTAGAGAAAAATATATCATTATTATTAGATTAAATTTCATGACATTTTATAAAGATACAAATGAGCAAGCAAGCTATGACGCAAAAACAAAAGATGAAAACACATAACAAGTATTTATACGAAAAATGCATATGGTTTTATGTATATACAAAACTAATTTTTATTAATGCAGTTGCAAAGTGCGGCGCATTACTGCAAAAAAAATTTAAGATTTTTATTTTTTCTCGTATGCAACACGACCAAAAAGCATCAACAAAAACTAACCAAACAACAAGCATGACTAATAATATTTAACAGGGACATGCTATAAAACAAAATAAGCAAAAATAAACACAAAAATAATTAAGAAATAAAATATTTTTGGTTTTTAATTTATTTTTTAATTTATTTTTATTTTATTTTTAATTTTAAATGCCAGACATAAGTAAGCAAACGAGCTTGTTTTATCATTATGAAAAAGATTGGAATGTTTTGTGACTGATGAACCCAAGAAGTGCGGCGTACTTGATTAAAAGTACGACATACCCGGGGTTTTAATTTGACCGATTGATTTGAAAAATACAAGAAGTGCGGCGGTTTTGTTTCCAAAATCAGCGTTCTTGCAGGTCTTGCAGGTTTCATTTTGCACAGGTTATCTGTAACACCCCAACCCGACAAGGGTAAAGATGTCACAACAATGGTGACATATCAGAAACATACACAAGCATCCATCTTCAATAATACAAAGGAAGTACAAAGGTTACAAGTGAAATACTGAAATTACAAGGTTACAATGCGACTACAAATTCTAGCAATATAAAAACTTCTAATCATCTCTAAGCCACAATAACTATCCAAGTCTTCTAAGTCCAAAAGTCTCTTCACTCCTACCCAAACCCGTCGTCCTGCTTATTACCTGCCGCACACGAAAAGAAAACGTGCGGCTGAGCTTAAGAAGCTCAGTGAACAGATACATATACAAAGCAAAGAATAACGCAACAGAAATATAATATAGGCAATGGGAATGTCATAAGGTATAAACGAAATACATGGATAATAAGAGAAGAATAGGATAGTCATCCACCACGAGCCCACACTCAAAGTCATAATCTCAAAGTCATAAGCTCAACGTCATATCACACAATCAGAGGGGATACCTCTTAGGCAACCAGATAATATGAGGGGTGTCCTCATGTATCAAAAGGGTGGAGTGACCAGCTCCCAGAAATGTGAAAGGCATGTATTGCACACAGTACCAGTCACCTCAAAGTCATAGTTAAATCCACTAAACATACAAATCTAGGATTGCAATCCATACGCCCCCAAACTCAAAGTCATCTCAAAATCATAATCTCAAAGTCATAATGGCCATATCATAATATAAGAGGGACGGTGTGAGAAATCACTCACCCACACATGAGTCATGCCAGTGGTGCATCACAGACATGGCCAGGTTACCTTCCTGGCTAGGTAACATAAAATGGCTCGGGTATCAAACTAAGAGTCAGGTCTCAATGTCATATCAAGGTGCATCTCAAGGTCATGATCAGAAGGTATATCTCAAGGTCATATCAAAAGGTTCATGTCAAAAGGATCATGGCAAAGGTTTAAATCATAGCTCAACATCAATGCATAGGTGAAAAGACACCCTTACTAAAAAGGGTAGAGTATCCGTACCTTATGACGAAGCAAAACAGAAACAAGCACAGATTATGGAAAATGGCTCAAGGTCTCTCCTTCTTCACACCTAAAGGAGTAGAAGGGAATTACAATTCATTCTTAATTAATTGCCTTTCCATTTTAGTAACTTTCTATTTTTAGCAGGTTTCCATGTTTAGCAAGTTTCCATAATTAGAAAGTTTCCTTATTTAGTAAGTTGCCATAATTAGCAATATTCAAAATATAACTTAAGTTAAGTCATTAATTAGGTTATTATGGAAATAACATTCATTTTAATAAGTTATACAAGTTCAAGGTTAAATATGACAAGTTTTCATAACTTAGGGTTCAAAATGTAATTATACCAAATATGAAGGTTTAAAATGAAAATATCATAAGTAGTTCATTATAATCCTTAAGTTATCCAAAATTACACAGTTAGCCCTTTAGTTTATACCATTTACACTTTATACCCTTTGAGTTACATGATTTACAAATTAAACCCTTAATTTACATTTTCTAACTTTAATTATCAATAATTACACATTAGGCCTTTAAACCACCAAAATTACACATTATCCCCTGAATATAATTTATTACTCAAATCCACCTTAACTTTCCAGAAATTACATATTTAGTCCCTCTATTTAATTATTTTACAATTCGAATAACACTTTAATTAATTAACCAAAATAACCCTTTTAAATGAAACATTTACGCATGAGACCCTACTTTTATATTTTTCACAATATCTAGTAGGTCTAACATAATTTACAAAATTATCCCTTGGGTTTTAAAAATTACAAAACACCCCCTTCAATTTAAATTACACAATCGGTATACATTTTTATAACAAAATCAAAACCCTAACTTTCACCAATCATTAAATCATCATAACCACATCATTTATACACATTAATTTTCCAGATTTGATTATATAAACCCTAGGTCGATTAGGGTATTAGGGTTTCACAATTTTTCCTTTTATTTCTTTAATCCGATTTTAACATAAATTCGACAAACATGATTTTAGGCCTCAACAATTTGAAGGAACATTTTTTTGATGTTATATGATGATGATAGAAGCCACGAAAAATATAGAACCAGCCCAGAAAATTCGCATAGGTGATTTATAGAATTAATTCGATTTTAGGGTTTTAAACACAATAATTTCCATACGATTTATATATGATGCATGGACTATTTTAGTCATTTTTCCCACGTTATATATGACCATTAGAAGTCTAGAAAAATACCAGATCGATTTTAGGATGAGTGGAAAAGGCTGAATGAATTTGTGTCACTTGGCTAGAGACTTTCGAACCAAATAAATCACCACGACCAAAGATGCGACCAAAACACCTTGTAATCATTTTTCACAGAGTGTACATGATGTGAGGATCATGAGAAAAATATAAAACGGATTTTATAGTAGTCGAATGAATTATTTGTGAATTTACCTTGCGATTTGATTTTAGAGACAAATAAATGGTTAGCGATTGAACAAGAGCTTCCCACAACCTATACCAATTTTTCTTGGCTTCCTTAGGACGTGTACAACACCAAAAAAATGAGCTTGAACCTCCAGAAAATCGTATGAATGCTAGAGAGAATTGTTTGTGTGTTTTAGTTTTGTCAGCTAGGGTTTTGGAAAACAAAAATGGTATAACTAAAATAGGGGGAGAATGCCGTGTTTAGGGGGGGAAATGGCCCATATTTTCGGTATAACACAAGACTAAATCAATTTCATTTATTTGATTATCATTTTCCTTAATTACATATTCTTAATAATTTTTAAAATGATTTTATAAGCACTTAATTAATTATTTAAGGATTTTGGTATACTAAGGGTATTTTGGTCATTTGTAACTTGTAAAAATATAAATTGTAATAGCCAAAATTATTTGGTAGCATAACTTGTCCATTTCCAGAAGTTCGGGATTGATTCGGTACTTTATAAACCTTTTATTAAAATTTTAAATTCATAGGGGCATTTTTGTCTTTTACCATGCTTTCAAATTTTTGGGTCTTACAACTCTTCCCCTCTAACAGAAAATTTTGTCCTCGAAATTTGAAGTCGCAAATGTGGAAAACTAGAAGGGGGGGTTGAATAGTTTTACGTCTTTTTAATTTATTATAAAAACCTTTGTTTTTTACTTTTAAAAAACTTTAGATTCTAGTTTGTTATGAAAAATAAAACTTAAATCTTATTATTAGTTATATATGTATTCTTTTAAATTGATTGTAAAAGTTTTGGTTTCTTGAATGGATTTTCAATTTGATCTTTATGTGAAGTTGACCTCTAATTAGTACTAGCAATTATATAAGCCTATGTGTATGAAAGTAATGACGATGCAAGTAAAGAAATAAATAAGGTATGGAAAGATCTAACCGAGACATGAGAGATTTATAGTGGTTCGGCTACAAGGACACCTTCCTTGCCCTACTCCACTCCCCGAGCACACCTTGCTCGAGAGTTTTCTTCACAACTTCAATAAGCTCCCTTATGGCGGAGAAAACCGTACACAACTTTGGCTTACACAGGTTTAACGACACAAAGCTAAATGTCGAGTTCTAATCGTAGCTAGAACCAATCTCACAACTTCACAACACAACTTCTACACGACTTAATCACAACTTCTTCACGACTTCTTCACAACGGCTTCACGACTTCTTCACGACTTCTTCATGACTTCAACACGACCGCTACACAACCTCTATGATGCGGCTTCACGACTTCAACACTATGTCTTCATGACTAAGACTTCACGACTTCAACATGACCGCTACACAACCTCTATGCTACGGCTTCACAACTTCAACACTAGGACTTCACGACTAGGACTTCACGGCTTCGACACGACCGCTACACAACTTCTATGCTACGGCTTCACGACTTCAACACTAGGACTTTACGACTAGGACTTCACGGCTTCAACACGACCGCTACACAACTTTTATGCTACGGCTTCATGACTTCAACACAAGGACTTCATGTCTTCTAAGCTCCGGCTTCACAACTTCTACACCACGGCTTCACGACTTCTACATTTTGACCTCACAACTTCTATACCACAACTACTTATACAACATCTTCACTACTTACACACAACACTAATCTACAACACACACCTTTACATACAAATGAATGAATGATTTACAAACTTTGTTGAACACACAACTTAAGTAACATGATGATACTAAGTTGTAATACTTCTAATCTTGATTGATAGAAGTATTCTTCTTTTGCACTTGGATGGTGGAAGCTTGGATCACTTGGAAACCAATGCTTAAGATTACATGATCAAAGGTTTTTCTAAGATATGAAATGAGATCTACAACAGAAAGTTTTAGTGCAAAAGGGTTGAGAAAAAATCCAAGAGAAGGCTTGTATTTATAGGGAAAAATCTGGACAGCTGGAGCCTACTGGAGCGGGGGCGGTCCCCTTAATTATTAAGGGGGCCGCCTAGTAAAATTAAGGGGGCCGCCCCTACTGAACGTTGGCCAATTTTGTCCTTTTGTGGGGAAGGTTTTTCTGGAACATTTTAACTGATTTTGGTTAAAAATTTGAATTCATTTTTTTATAAAAGATTAAACATTTTTATTTAATACCAAAAATGTTTTTCAAAAATATATAAAATGTTTTTGATGTTTTATAAAAAATCTAGTTATTAAGAAAATGTTCCTTTGATCATATAATGCATTAAGCACTTGTTTATTCATACCTTAAGTGATTAGGTTGTAGAAATGAATATTTACAACTAAATACTTGTTTATTTGATAAGTTTATGTTTTAATGAGTTTACATTTTGTGATCATCAAAACATAGAGATATGAATAAATATTGATAATGTTTTTAGGCATTATTTATGTCAACAATCTCCCCCTTTTTGATGATTACAAAACCTAAACTCATTAAATCCAAAAAGTTATTTTTGGACAAGTATTTAGTGAGTTTATATTCACTTCTCCCCCTTTTTGTAGCATCAAAAAGGTTGAGCCGACAAGTTTTAGAGACAAAATTTGTCAGAACGCGAACTCCCCCTTGATGTGTGCTCCCCCTCGTTTGAGGGCACCAAGGAATCGATATATGGAATACTTGCAAGAAAAATATTAGAAGCACAAGCATATATATAGCAAAAATAAGCATGCATATAAAGACATTCATTAAAAATGTTGTATATAAATACACAACCATCCAAAATTATATTCAATCCTACATTAGCTAGTAAGTAATGCAATCTACATAATCATTCTAGGAGTACATGATCTTCCATGGGGCTTGCACACAAAATGGTTTGAAAAATTATTTTTGATTAAGCATTGCATATGCTTAATTTGGTGAGAATGAAGGTGGTGGTAGTGTAGTAGGTGAAAATGATGGAGGTTGTGGTTGAGGTTGGTTGTTAAGCATGTGTTCAAGGGATGAAAACATGTAGTGTATCTCATCTCTAAGACCAAAGATGATGGTTTGGTTGTGGATGTGGTGGTATTGGTGATGATGAGAAATGAGCATCAAGAGGTGTTATTGGTGATATGGAAATGACAAGTTGGGTGAATGGAGGTTCTTGAGTAGGAGGTGGAGTTGATGCTCTTGATGGTGGTGATGAAAGGTGTGAGTTGATGTGGTTATTGATGGATGAAAGGGTGTTTTTGATGGTGCATTAGGTGCACTTGGGGATTAATCATTGAGGTGGTGGTGATGGAGTTTTGGTGTCTTAGAGATAATTTTGGTGATAGCATGGTGAATGAAAATGGGTGTTTGATGGAGGTGATGGTTGATTTAGGTAAGGTTTGGGCTAGATAAAAGGGGTCGCAAGATGCAAAAGAAAACAGTAAATTTTACTACCCAGATGGCCGGTCCCCTTAATTGTAGGCCGGCCCCCTTAAAATTAAGGGGACCGCCTAGGGAATTAAGGGGGCCGCCCATCTGGTGTTTTCCCAGGCGACCAAATTTGAAAAATTTCCAGAAAAGGGTCATTTTTAGGGTGTTTTTGCAGCAAGCTCCATTTGAATCATGTACATCAAGAATGATTAAATAGTGACATAAACATGTTAATTACGCATGCATACATTTAAAACATATTATGGAATAAGCATGTTATTAATCATCAAGCATGTATATATATATCATGATATAATAAGTAGAAAATTTTAAATTGCCTAAGAGATCTATTGGACTTGCTTGAGACATGAAAACTTGGATTATTTTGGATGGATGATGGTAAAGAGGGGGCAAAAAATGTTGGATTAATGGGGTTGTAAGTTTGGGTGTATGGATGTTGGAGAGAGTGTTGATAGAGGAATTGGAGGTGGAGAGCTTGGACTTGACCATGTTGAATGAGGGTTTTGATGTTGTTCAAGTGGTGGTGTTGGATTAGATCTAGTGAGAAGATACTCAATCCAAGTGAGACGCTCATTTAAGGTGATGGTTTGATTTTGGAGAAAGATGCAACAAGGACTATTGTTGACATGTTTCTCAATTTGACTCGAATGATGTGATGATGATGGTAATGATGGTGAGATGGATGGTGATGATGGTAATGATGGTTTGATTTTGGAGAAAGATGCAACAAGGACAATTGTTGACATGTTTCTCAATTTGACTCAAGTGATGTGGTGATGATGGTAATGATGGTGATATGGATGGTGATGGGTTTAAGTTGCTTTGAGCAAGGTGTAAAGCAAGGAGAGCATTAAGCTCATGGGCTTCCTTGAGTTCTTCAATGAACTTCAAGTGTTGAGTGGAAGGTGATGACACTTTTGGGGGTTGTTATTTTGTGGAAGTGGTGGTGACACTTTTGGTGGTGGAGACATTTGTAAACTTGGGTAATTATGAGTGAGTGAAGGTGGACATATTGATGATAGGTTATGTGTGTGAAAGGGTTCATTAGGATGAGGTTTAAGTGTTGGTTGAGTTTGAACAACATCATTTGTTGGGTTATGGCAAATGTCAAGCTTTCTCCTCCAAATGGGTATGTATGGTGTAGTGATGATGTGATTGTGGAAGGTAAATTTTGGAGGGTGGTTTGTGATAAAATGTGTTTGTGAATTTTGGGGAGTATAGGATAAAATGGGTTGGAAATTGAAGAAGAAATCAGTAATCCGTCACTCCAGATGGCCGGTCCCCTTAAATAGGGGCCGGTCCCCTTAATTTTAAGGGGGGCGCCTGGGTATTTAAGGGGGCCGCCCATCTGCTGACTTCCAGATTACTGGAAATGGGTTTTTGGTATAAATTTGTAGAAAAGGTTGTGTTTTTTGGTTTAGTTTCAAGCAAGTCCAACTTCTTTCAAGGCAATTTAGAATTTAATAACTCATATATGCTAAGCATATTTATTTAAGCAACTTTATCTAACATGCAAACTACTCATTAAGCATATAACATGTATATACATATATTAGACAAGAAGATAATACATAGCACCAAGTAATTCATAGTATCATACTTAAGAAGATTAAAAGGCTAGTTAATTAATCCTATTGATTATCTATGTACAAGGGAATGTGGAGTTGTGATAGCATGGACTTCTAGACTTGTACCAAGTGAGATCTTTAATAAGTAAACCATGATTTTTCATTTTTGATTTAGTTCACTTATAAGTGTCATATACACAAGTATATATGACATATACGAGATCACCAAGCATGATTTAAAGAAATGTTTTTGGCATTATTCAACAATGCTTGAAAGTAGGTTTTATGTGGATGTGAAAAATATATTAATGAAATAGTTTTGGCTTTATTTCAAAATGTTTTTATGAGGAAAGAAAACATATTTTTCCAATCTTTGGTTTTTGATAAATACGTAATTATAGACACAAGTTTGGAAGAAAGGTAAGATGGTGAAATATGTAAAATAGAAATGTGTCATAATCTTTTGAAAAATTATTTTTCCAAAATGTGAAGTTTTTGCAAGTTTAAAAATAAGTCCCATTAATTATAGGTTTAAAAAATAATGGTTTATAAAAGATCTCATGCTCAAGTCTATTGTCACATGCTACCTCTTTCTACATATCCTATGACATTTACGCATGTATTATGACTAAATACAAAAATACATCATGTCAGAGTAGTTAGAGAAAAACAAAAGCTATTATAATGACAATGCATTCAACTAAACAAATAATTACGAAGGCATGCAGTCAAATCACATAGGAGCAAGTAAACATCTAGAAATTTTATATACGCAAGATGACATAAATCTAGGAATGAAAAGCTCTAGTGAAAAGCAAAGTTCATAACAGTAAACTATCGTTAGGTATATTTAGGAAGAATAATGTATTCAAGTTGGAGAATGAATATGAGACTATTACTAGTGGTGCTCAATTCAGGCTAAACACGGCCGTTTTTACGGGTTACACACACCCAACTTCTCACATAGAAGCAATTCAACCGTTAGGTCAAATTGAGTTTCTAGTCAATAGATTCTCCAGTAGTCATTCTCTTTTTAGAAGAAATTAAGTTCCTAAATTTACTTATCGAAGAGTACCAAATATGAAGATTGCTTGGTTCACTAACACTTAGGGGGGCTAACTAAAGGGTTTCTAGTTTATTAAGCCACAGAACGAATATAACTAAAGTGTAAAGGCAAAGCAACCTATCAGACTAAGCATATCCTAAGGAATTAATAAGATTATATGCATGAAGTAATTACTTATGAAATTTTAAATAGAGAACTTACCTCACGTCCTAGCTTTTCCTCGTAATGTCTCAGATGATGATCTTATTTAAACCGAAGTGGCTTGACCCGAACATGTCTTGTACGGATCATGATCTTCTCCTTCGTCTGTGTCACTTCATGATTTTGGATTGAGTTCACTTTGGAGTTGATTCATGTAGTCTTCGTCGCTAACACCTACATTAACAACATTTGAACTAGTAGCACATGTATCTATTTAATCTACATGTTTATCTATTAAATTATCTAAGATAACTAATTCATGTACAAGATCAAAATCCTTATCTTTGGCTTGACATTTTTATTGATGAAAGTTTAAGAAATTTTTTCAAATATCGTTTGCCGTTTTACAGAAAGATATTCTTTCATATTCAACTTTCGGCAAGATTTTGTAAATAATTATTTTAGCTTCATTATTTTTGTTATTCTTAGTTTTTAAATAATCATTTTGAGTTTCAAAATCCGTTTTTGTTTGACTTTCAAAATCCATTTTTGTTAGTTGAAAATCACCAATCGAAATGACATGCCAAGGATCTAGATCAATTGATTTCACATAAGTTTCAAATTTATTTTTCCATTCAAGAAAAGTATAGTTTTCAAATAGTGGTGGTTTTTAGCAAAGATTCCCCTTCTAGATATTTTTCGAATTCCATAGATCGATTCAAGTTTTAAAATACAGTATATTTTAAAGATCTTGATTAACCTGGCTTTGATACCAATTGTGGAAAACTAGAAGGGGGGGTTGAATAGTTTTACGTCTTTTTAATTTATTATAAAAACCTTTGTTTTTTACTTTTAAAAAACTTTAGATTCTAGTTTGTTATGAAAAATAAAACTTAAATCTTATTATTAGTTATATATGTATTCTTTTAAATTGATTGTAAAAGTTTTGGTTTCTTGAATGGATTTTCAATTTGATCTTTATGTGAAGTTGACCTCTAATTAATACTAGCAATTATATAAGCCTATGTGTATGAAAGTAATGACAATGCAAGTAAAGAAATAAATAAGGTATGGAAAGATCTAACCGAGACACGAGAGATTTATAGTGGTTCGGCTACAAGGACACCTTCCTTGCCCTACTCCACTCCCCGAGCACACCTTGCTCGAGAGTTTTCTTCACAACTTCAATAAGCTCCCTTATGGCGGAGAAAACCGTACACAACTTTGGCTTACACAGGTTTAACGACACAAAGCTAAATGTCGAGTTCTAATCGTAGCTAGAACCAATCTCACAACTTCACAACACAACTTCTACACAACTTAATCACAACTTCTTCACGACTTCTTCACAACGGCTTCACGACTTCTTCACGACTTCTTCACGACTTCAACACGACCGCTACACAACCTCTATGATGCGGCTTCACGACTTCAACACTATGTCTTCATGACTAAGACTTCACGACTTCAACATGACCGCTACACAACCTCTATGCTACGGCTTCACAACTTCAACACTAGGACTTCACGACTAGGAATTCACGGCTTCGACACGACCGCTACACAACTTCTATGCTACGGCTTCACGACTTCAACACTAGGACTTTACGACTAGGACTTCACGGCTTCAACACGACCGCTACACAACTTTTATGCTACGGCTTCATGACTTCAACACAAGGACTTCATGTCTTCTAAGCTCCGGCTTCACAACTTCTACACCACGGCTTCACGACTTCTACATTTTGACCTCACAACTTCTATACCACAACTACTTATACAACATCTTCACTACTTACACACAACACTAATCTACAACACACACCTTTACATACAAATGAATGAATGATTTACAAACTTTGTTGAACACACAACTTAAGTAACATGATGATACTAAGTTGTAATACTTCTAATCTTGATTGATAGAAGTATTCTTCTTTTGCACTTGGATGGTGGAAGCTTGGATCACTTGGAAACCAATGCTTAAGATTACATGATCAAAGGTTTTTCTAAGATATGAAATGAGATCTACAACAGAAAGTTTTAGTGCAAAAGGGTTGAGAAAAAATCCAGGAGAAGGCTTGTATTTATAGGGAAAAATCTGGACAGCTGGAGCCTACTGGAGCGGGGGCGGTCCCCTTAAATAGGGGGCGGTCCCCTTAATTATTAAGGGGGCCGCCTAGTAAAATTAAGGGGGCCGCCCCTACTGAACGTTGGCCAATTTTGTCCTTTTGTGGGGAAGGTTTTTCTGGAACATTTTAACTGATTTTGGTTAAAAATTTGAATTCATATTTTTATAAAAGATTAAACATTTTTATTTAATACCAAAAATGTTTTTCAAAAATATATAAAATGTTTTTGATGTTTTATAAAAAATCTAGTTATTAAGAAAATGTTCCTTTGATCATATAATGCATTAAGCACTTGTTTATTCATACCTTAAGTGATTAGGTTGTAGAAATGAATATTTACAACTAAATACTTGTTTATTTGATAAGTTTATGTTTTAATGAGTTTACATTTTGTGATCATCAAAACATAGAGATATGAATAAATATTGATAATGTTTTTAGGCATTATTTATGTCAACAGCAAAGTTAAACGAAGTCGTAGCAAGTTGCAAACGATCAATAAAACATTCTCACGCTCGAGCAGGTTCTTCCAAACTAAGTATTTTCTCATGACTCAATCTTGCCGATCAAATAATTTCGGTTTTTTCAAAAAGACATAACTCTCAGGATTCACATCAAAAGAATGATATACTAAACGTAATGGATGATAAACGTATCTCATCTGAAGGGGTTCAGGGAAGATGTAGGATTGACGGATTTTCGTCCGTGGAATAGGAATAGTCAAATCAGATGAAAACGTATCGAATTGTAGCGAACATGGGAGTAGTATATGGGTTCAAACTCTTCGGATTCTCAAATAGTCTCGACTTCAGTATAACCTTTCATAGGTGTTCTCATAAACAAACAGGTTTTGCTCCTCAAAATCCAAAGCCCCAATCACTCATAGCAGGTCATAATGAAACATAATCAACGGATGCGAAACGTACATATAGCAAAATGTAGGAGTACTTTTTAATAGTAACAGATCGAATCAATACTGACAGAAAACAGACGGTAGAGAGTTCTACACAGAACCTAAGATTCTTATCGGGAGTACAAAGGTCAACAAACGCGTGTCGAGTATCCAAACGCATCCAGTTGTATAACGATGAAAGCAGATTAAACGCATAGGTAGAATGAACCTAAAGTCTCACTAATCACGGATAATCCAACAGAGATCAACTTCTAAACTTCTTAGGTATCTCCCAAGATATCCTATGCCCACAACAAGTGCACGCTATATGATGTAAGTATTATCACGTTGGCCAGACGTCATAATACTGGCATCATATAAGTATGCCCTCATGATGGTCATACTTTATCTCAAGTCGTAATCAAAACCACCTATCTTAATCCACCTAGTACTTCTACAGTCTCAGAGGTCAACAAAAACAATTGCCACAGTCAAGAGAGAAAACAAAACTATTCGCAAGAGTATCAAAATCCCAGATTGCCTAGCAGAAGTGAGGTACGCCGTCACCAGTATCATATCTTCCACAACTCGCCAAAATCTCTCAAACAAAGCTATCACCGAACATACGAAAAATAAACACGAATTGAAATGCTTCTAGGAGACTTAAATCATCAAGGATCTTATTAATCTTCAAGGACTTTGGCCTTCATAAAATCTAATCTTCCAAACATGAAGGGTCTGTTTCCCGATTCCGCTCATTCAACACCTCCAATCTCTTCAAGTCCTGTTAGTCTGTCTTCGTCTGTCCCTCAATCGGGAAATGAAACCAAGGTCGGAAACTTGTGTCTGGGTCGTCGAGCCTCCTGCAGTTCTTCTTGGAATGTGATGGAGCAACGTGGATTTCTGGCACGGTCTTTAAATCTCTCCATCATCCAGTCTGCTTCCGCTCTCAATTCATCTCAGTACAACTAAGATGAATAGGGAAGTGGGACTGCATGTCTTCATCAGCTCCAGGTTCGCCATCTTGACTAGAATTTCTTCTTCTGCATCGCCAACACTTCTGCCTTGTAAGGAATGTCTCCACTCTTCGGGGTAGTCTCCATTGTCGTCAACTCTAGGTCAGGCAAGGAACACCGTTGTCTCAAACAACATCAATCTCTCAGAATACACAAATGATCCTCAAATCTCTAACAAGGTGCAAAATGATTTTCATGTTCTTCCTCGTCTCCGAATGTACCATTAAGTCATACAATGACCATATGCCCAGTACTCATGAGAAAATATCATCTATCAAATTCACCAAGATCGTCGGAGCTTTAGCTAATACTATTAGCGTCATTAACCGTTATGGCAGTCGTTTACGAATACGGAAGGCGATTTCAAGAATAGTATCAATTCATCATAAAGGAAACTTCGCGCTCTGAATTTAAACAAAACACATAATCATTCCAGGGTGGAGGAATATTGGCTCCTACAGCAATACGGTTCAGCTTCCATACATATACCCAGTCATCATTCATCTTTATCGCGAACAAAACTAAAACATGCCCAGAAGATACACTTAAGTAAACTCACTTCCTGGTCTTCGGTTGCTGCTCTTCCCGGTTGCTCCAGTCAATTAGTATGATCCGAAAGACATCTTCGTTTAGTGACTAGAATCTCTCGGTATCATGTCAAATCTTACTTCATACTCCGGTGGAAAAACTTGACGGTCCAACAGGGATTATGTTCAAGAAGTTCAGGGTGCCAAATAATGTTCAATACAAGGTTCATGTTCAGAAAACTCAAGGTGCCAAAAGGCTTCTACGATGAGGTTCATTTATTGGTGTACGAAATGGTTTCTAAGAAAACTTTATAACCGCAAACGTAACACATGAGTCTCCAGAGTAATAGTGATAGCAAAGGGTTTAACAATCAGAAATCGTAGTAGGGAGTTCAAAATTGTTGCAAACGTTAAAGGTGAGACATAGAAGGGTAGTTGTCAATATTTGACTGATCATTCCACAATTTCCTTGTCAGAATAAAATCGAAGTTAACTATTCAAAGAAAGACGGTTCGCAAATCAAAGCTATATCATTAGAAGTGAGGAAGAAAACATTCTTATACTCATGGTTACACACCACAAGACTTCTCATAAGGACAGAGATGGGTAAAACGAAATCAATAGTGTCGGAAACTTCATAGATACTTATCAAATAGCAAAACATATCCAGTACGTCATCGCCATAGAGGTTCTCAGAATGCCTGAAGAGGCGTCAAAGTGATTAACAAAAGAATCAGAGTGAAATGCGGGTCATTATCAAAATGATTAACAAAAGGGATTTGAAGATAAGGATCAAATAGTGTCAGGCCATTATTATGAAATTCTCAATGCCTTCAAGATTTAATCAGGTTCAAAACTTATGTGGTGCAAAGCATAAGCTTTCACTTTCCAGAAGTGGTATCAACAGGATCTAACCAAAAGCAAGGCACGAATCAGAGTGATACGGAAGCAATGATGCTTAAACAAATGCCTTATAGTCTACCCATTCCTCACCGGTCAAAACTTAGGTTCCTATGGGAAATCCTAAAGCAATTTTCAAAGGTTGACTTACGAGTGCCTACAGGGAAAGCTTAGTGGTCCTAACTTACACAGGTCAAGGGTAAATGTATTACGAAATCGCAACCTGGCTCTGATACCATAATTGTAACACCCCAACCCGACAAGGGTAAAGATGTCACAACAATGGTGACATATCAGAAACATACACAAGCATCCATCTTCAATAATACAAAGGAAGTACAAAGGTTACAAGTGAAATACTGAAATTACAAGGTTACAATGCGACTACAAATTCTAGCAATATAAAAACTTCTAATCATCTCTAAGCCACAATAACTATCAAAGTCTTCTAAGTCCAAAAGTCTCTTCACTCCTACCCAAACCCATCGTCCTGCTTATTACCTGCCGCACACGAAAAGAAAACGTGTGGCTGAGCTTAAGAAGCTCAGTGAACAGATACATATACAAAGCAAAGAATAACGCAACAAAAATATAATATAGGCAATGGGAATGTCATAAGGTATAAACGAAATACATGGATAATAAGAGAAGAATAGGATAGTCATCCACCACGAGCCCACACTCAAAGTCATAATCTCAAAGTCATAAGCTCAACGTCATATCACACAATCAGAGGGGATACCTCTTAGGCAACCAGATAATATGAGGGGTGTCCTCATGTATCAAAAGGGTGGAGTGATCAGCTCCCAGATATGTGAAAGGCATGTATTGCACATAGTACCAGTCACCTCAAAGTCATAGTTAAATCCACTAAACATACAAATCTAGGATTGCAATCCATACGCCCCCAAACTCAAAGTCATCTCAAAATCATAATCTCAAAGTCATAATGGCCATATCATAATATAAGAGGGACGGTGTGAGAAATCACTCACCCACACATGAGTCATGCCAGTGGTGCATCACAGACATGGCCAGGTTACCTTCCTGGCTAGGTAACATAAAATGGCTCGGGTATCAAACTAAGAGTCAGGTCTCAATGTCATATCAAGGTGCATCTCAAGGTCATGATCAGAAGGTATATCTCAAGGTCATATCAAAAGGTTCATGTCAAAAGGATCATGGCAAAGGTTTAAATCATAGCTCAACATCAATGCATAGGTGAAAAGACACCCTTACTAAAAAGGGTAGAGTATCCGTACCTTATGACGAAGCAAAACAGAAACAAGCACAGATTATGGAAAACGGCTCAAGGTCTCTCCATCTTCACACCTAAAGGAGTTGAAGGGAATTACAATTCATTCTTAATTAATTGCCTTTCCATTTTAGTAACTTTCTATTTTTAGCAGGTTTCCATGTTTAGCAAGTTTCCATAATTAGAAAGTTTCCTTATTTAGTAAGTTGCCATAATTAGCAATATTCAAAATATAACTTAAGTTAAGTCATTAATTAGGTTATTATGGAAATAACATTCATTTTAATAAGTTATACAAGTTCAAGGTTAAATATGACAAGTTTTCATAACTTAGGGTTCAAAATGTAATTATACCAAATATGAAGGTTTAAAATGAAAATATCATAAGTAGTTCATTATAATCCTTAAGTTATCCAAAATTACACAGTTAGCCCTTTAGTTTATACCATTTACACTTTATACCCTTTGAGTTACATGATTTACAAATTAAACCCTTAATTTACATTTTCTAACTTTAATTATCAATAATTACACATTAGGCCTTTAAACCACCAAAATTACACATTATCCCCTGAATATAATTTATTACTCAAATCCACCTAAACTTTCCAGAAATTACATATTTAGTCCCTCTATTTAATTATTTTACAATTCGAATAACACTTTAATTAATTAACCAAAATAACCCTTTTAAATGAAACATTTACGCATGAGACCCTACTTTTATATTTTTCACAATATCTAGTAGGTCTAACATAATTTACAAAATTATCCCTTGGGTTTTAAAAATTACAAAACACCCCCTTCAATTTAAATTACACAATCGGTATACATTTTTATAACAAAATCAAAACCCTAACTTTCACCAATCATTAAATCATCATAACCACATCATTTATACACATTAATTTTCCAGATTTGATTATATAAACCCTAGGTCGATTAGGGTATTAGGGTTTCACAATTTTTCCTTTTATTTCTTTAATCCGGTTTTAACATAAATTCGACAAACATGATTTTAGGCCTCAACAATATGAAGGAACATTTTTGTGATGTTATATGATGATGATAGAAGCCACAAAAAATATAGAACCAGCCCAGAAAATTCACATAGGTGATTTATAGAATTAATTCGATTTTAGGGTTTTAAACACAATAATTTCCTTACAATTTATATATGATGCCTGGACTATTTTAGTCATTTTTCCCACGTTATATATGACCATTAGAAGTCTAGAAAAATACCAGATCGATTTTAGGATGAGTGGAAAAGGCTGAATGAATTTGTGTCACTTGGCTAGAGACTTTCGAACCAAATAAATCACCACGACCAAAGATGCGACCAAACCACCTTGTAATCATTTTTCACAGAGTGTACATGATGTGAGGATCATGAGAAAAATATAAAACGGATTTTATAGTAGTCGAATGAATTATTTGTGAATTTACCTTGCGATTTGATTTTAGAGACAAATAAATGGTTAGCGATTGAACAAGAGCTTCCCACAACCTATACCAATTTTTCTTGGCTTCCTTAGGACGTGTAAAACACCAAAAAAATGAGCTTGAATCTCCAGAAAATCGTATGAATGCTAGAGAGAATTGTTTGTGTGTTTTAGTTTTGTCGGCTAGGGTTTTGGAAAACAAAAATGGTATAACTAAAATAGGGGGAGAATGCCGTGTTTAGGGGGGGAAATGGCCCATATTTTCGGTATAACACAAGACTAAATCAATTTCATTTATTTGATTATCATTTTCCTTAATTACATATTCTTAATAATTTTTAAAATGATTTTATAAGCACTTAATTAATTATTTAAGGATTTCGGTATACTAAGGGTATTTTGGTCATTTGTAACTTGTAAAAATATAAATTGTAATAGCCAAAATTATTTGGTAGCATAACTTGTCCATTTCCAGAAGTTCGGGATTGATTCGGTACTTTATAAACCTTTTATTAAAATTTTAAATTCATAGGGGCATTTTTGTCTTTTACCATGCTTTCAAATTTTTGGGTTTTACATTATCAAATATTACAAAATATAGCAACTCCTCAAATAGCAATAATATAAGATAAACAAACATATCTTGATCAGAACAGGTCATAAAGCAACTCAAGTGTAAACAAGCATAAAATAAATAAAAATAAAAATCTTTTTGAATTTTCCATTTTATAGGCAAACCATACAAATGCAATAATCTAAGCAGCAAATTCACACAAAACAAAAGTCCCATGCTCTCAGAACCTAAATAAATCATTACAATTCGTTTGGTGGTTTTCTTGAGACACAGTTCACAAAACTTTTTGTTTCAAACACAAAGTGCGGCGTATCACATAATAAGTACGGTGTACTTCACATTTTTCTAGTTTTATTTGGAATATTTTTGTAGATAATCAATGTATATAACTTTTTTATCCAACAGATTAGTCTATAGCAAGCATTTATCAGTTTAGATAATATCAGTTTCATATATAGGATCACAAGATGAAATTCATAGTAATTTCTCATTTTAACTTTAATATGATTTTTGTAGTTTTTAATTCTTATTAAGTGTTCATGTAACACATATAAGCAGAAGATAAGCATACTAGAAAAGCTTGAAGCACTCAGTGGCAATTCATATAGCAAAATGCGAAACAAACGAGATAACAAGTATTTTCTTGTTTTACGTTTGATAAGGTTTCTATAAGTAGCAATTGTGAATAAGAATTCATGAAATAACAAGCAGAAAAAAGATATACCAAAGTCATAAAAAGGTAACGAAATCAACAAAGCACAAATCAAATAAGAAAGCAAATATTTTTGTATTTTTAATTTAATGTACGATATAAACAAATGCAAGAGTTTAAACAACAAAAGCACATAAAAAGCAATTCTCATGTTCTCAGCAGTAAACTTAAGCATTAAGAAGGTTTTGGATTTGTTTGGATTTGACTTAGAAAGCATTTTAGATTTTTTCGACAACAAGTACGGCGGTTTAAAAACAAAAACCGGCACATTCTTTGAAATCAGGGGAAGTGTGTCGCACAATATTAAATGTGCAGCATACTTACAGTAACAGAAAACAAATTTTTGGTTCAGTTTGCCAGAAAACTATACGGCACGATTTGTAAAACGAGCATAAACCACAATCTAAATAAAAACAAGACCAACAAACTCCCCGGAAACGGCGCCAAAAACTTTGATGTGTTTCAAAAGCTTTAAATTTATAATACTAGAAATGCTAATCAATCGACTAAAACACACGGGAAAGTATACCCTTTCGAATGTAGTAAAGTCTAGGCAAGTCCAGGTCGTCCCAAGGGAGTTGTGTGTTTTCTGATTCAAAAAGTAGTTTGAAAGAAAAGTCCAAATGATTGTCATGATCACAGGACTCATATTTGTATTAGCGACTAAGTTACAACAAATGCTAGAAATTATTAAAAGAGACATGAGTCCAGAAATGAATATATAGATATGCAACCACAAACAAAGCATACAAGTGGTGAATAACGGGTAATTACCAACACGAGTATATCTACCGAATATGCAAAGAAACCCTTTCGGCCTATAATTCTAAGCATATCAAGTGCATTAGGATTGGTTTGTGGTCAATGTTCATGCAAGTAAACTTCTCCTAATCAAGTTCGTTACACATGAGATTAGGCCTTAAACACATAATCATACGAGTTGTCTAGCAATTTACTATCCAATTCTCACAAGTATAGTATTGATTCGCTTGGCCGAAACGACTCAAAATCAACCATACAATCGACCCTTTCGGCCTAATTCGACTAATATGATCAACCAAAGGATACAATAATCCGAATAATCACATATCAAGTATACAAGCATAAACAATGAAAAGCATATCAAAATAATCAAGACAATATCATATTTCTCATAAAACCCAAACAAACATAAGATCACTATTCCATAATCAAACAACTAATAGACAAATTAAACTCATAAAACTCAGAAACTTTCATATCAAAAGATAATAGAAGAATACCGATTGTTTACAAGAGAAATATATCGAGCACAAGTTTTCCCAAGCGAAAACTATAAACTACCAACCCAAGCTAATGATTCCTTGCTTTCCCGAACCTTACACATTGTTAATATGTTGTTGGAAACAAGTTACAATGAACCAAAACTCGTGTATGGGGTTGTGTTTATATGGAGTAACCAATTGGGGTGGACTTGGTGTTAGTCTCACCTTAATCACTTTTGAACTTTATCTCTAGCAATCTCTCTTCTTCTATGGGTTTAGGACTGATATTTATAAGTAAAAAGGGTCCCAAAAGTTTGCTAAGGAAGGGTGGTGATGTATATGATCAGACTCATTAAGTGCAAGGAGTTATAAACTCCATAAATGAACTTGTTGAAGTGCTGACAGAAAGTGTGCCATACTTAATGCAAATTACGGCATACTTGTGTTCGTTTCCAAATGTTGATACCAATTGTAAGTTGTATATATTTCTCTTAGGTTCGCGTAACCGCTTGAATCAACTAAATCGGAGTTCGTATGCTCAACCTATGGCCAAAACTGTGGACAAGTGTCGGGAACCTTTGAGCTTGAGTTTACTTCTTTGTTTAAGCTCCATGTCTTCATGTTTTCTTCCATTTCTTCCACGACACATCACATGAACCTACAATAGCATATATAATCCATTAAGTATTTAAAGTTCATATAATTAATCAATATATAAGCATAAAAGCACGGATAACGAGTATAGAAATATGTATAAAAGTTGTGTTATCAAGCACTCATCAAAAGACGAGAAAGTAACATAGTTGGTACAGACAGTTGTCAGCACTAGTAAACCAAAGGTATGCTTAAGCTAGCATAATAGGCACATGCTCTCTATTGCAAGTTGAAAAGTTACTGTGTACCCCATGTGCATCCACAATATTTCCCTTCTATATAAAAAAAATGGTTGTAAACGAGATAGTTAAAGATTCTAAACAAACATAGAAAATAATATAAAGTATTATAGTTGATAGGATCCTCCTCCCCTATGAACGATCAAAGCAAAGCTAGCTGCTTGTGTTGTTCATATTAGGAGAGTTTCATTTGTCATCAACCGGGATAGTGTTCCGCAAACTATTCTGTGTAAATTTTTGATTCATTTATAATAAGATTTATAAACGTTGAAAAGTGCAAATGGTGTTATTAGTTGTTTAAGTAGTCTTGAGTGAAGATGTTCTTATTGTTATTATTGTTCATTAGTTATCGTCATTTGCTCAAACTGCAAGGACCAACAAAAAAATTCGAAGGAATTAAAACCATAACATTAATTAAATTGTAACTAGGCTAACACATGAAGTGTTTAGCCGATCATGTTTTAAAGTGCAACAACAATAATGAATGAAACTGAAAAATATTTAAACATTGTGTTTGATACAATTACTCTATTTCAAGCTATGTTCAATGATGTTTGATGATGTATTCTCCCTTGAAAAGCTCCTTAATCTTGCTGGAAATAGACTCTTGATGAAACCCTAGTCGTTCTTCAACTGAGATGTGGAATGAATGTGTGTGTTGTGAATGAATTAGGACTTATATTTATAAATTCGGCTGGGCTCGACATGTATACGGCGTAACCATAAGTGATGGGTTACGTCATATGTGCTCTCGGCAAATGAATTCTTCATGAGTCTTGTGGTGGTTACGGCGTAGGTGTATCGACTCACTTACGTCGTATATGCTTTTGGTATGAAATTCCTTCTAGACCTTGATAACTCTTACGGTGTAGAGACGATGGATGTCTTACGTCGCATCTACTCTCTGTATATATTGGTGAACATCTCTTGATGGTTACGGCATATATGTTACGGGCTAGTTGCGCCGTAAAAGTCTTTAAATATTGATAACCACTAAGTCTTGCGTATTGATACAGCGTACATGTATCGATGTTGATACACCGTATATTCCTTTTGAATGGACTTGGTAAGAACTGCTTCTAATGTGAATACAACGTAGACCTTAGAGGTCCTCTACGCCATATATTCTTCGTGTTCCAGCTTTCTTTCGTATTCTAACAAGTAGCTTCGCAATTCCGCATCTTCTCGTTCCAATGCTCAGATAAATCCTATTAAATAAATAGGAAGCTGTGACAAATGGTAATTTTCACATTTTAAGTTAATAATAAATATTTATTTATTATTTTTAATCCGAACATTTCTATGCGTAATTGCATGTTTCTGAGCATTTCTGAACATTTTTGGGAGCTGTCCCGCATACTGTAGCTTATAGTCACTGCTGAAAAAGTTTATTTTTGTCAGTAAGAGTAAATTATTCTATTTCTGATAGTTACTGACAAGTTTCGTATTTAACTGAGAAGTTTTCTCGTATTTACTGAAAAGTAACCCCACACGCGAACCGACAGTACAGTATATATGGTAGCAGTCAAATAAATGCATTTTTGAACAAATAATAATATTTTATTATTATTCTGACGAAAACGTCGATAAAAACTTTATTTTGCGTATACGTGTCCAAAAATGTCAAACCGGGACTTTACGGTAACATTTAAGCTCACACTGACACACGATATACCAACGAGGAACAAAAATATCCTCCCTCCCCCTCTATGCGTCATTTTGCCGCCCAAGACCCCACATGGGGACAAAATTTTTGATACACTTTGATATTATTAGTGGATGATGACACATGATATATTTGTTGGTTACTTAATTAGTAACACACAACTAAACACGCACTCATCTTATCATCAAAAACTTCCCAAACAATTCTTTCACTTCTCCCATTCGACACACACTAAAAATCAAGATCTACAAAAATTCTTTGAGTTTCAAGATAATCAAGGTGTACTTTTGAGCTCTCGGGGTGATTTGGAACATGTCTTGGGTAAATTTGAAGCAATTTGTGTTTTTTTCTTGTCTTGTGGGTCTCGACTTCTTTACAAAGCATTGTAAGGATTCTTAAAACTTGTTCAATCTTGTTTATTACATGTTCTCTTGATGTTTAAAAGTGTTACCAAATGCTAAATGTGTATGTTTTGTTAAATTGAAAAAGCTAGGGTTTGATATATATATATATATATATATATATATATATATATATATATATATATATATATATATATATATATATATATATATATATATATATATTATGGTGCTCGACTTTTTCTTGAAGTTTTTGTACAAGTTAGGTTATTTCTTGCTTGTGTGGTAAATCTTGTTGCTTGTGGTACTAGTTTGATGATACAAATGAGCTTTGAACTAATTACGCGAGTTTAAGTAATATAAGTGTTAATTTGAGCTTATATATAAATCGGCTCACTTATAAAATAAATTGTTGGGAATTAAATGTTCTGAAGATTAGTATTGAGAATTACATGTTCACAAGGTCACTACTGCTCAAGGAAATACACTAAGTGTCATTCTACTGCTAGTGCATTTCATTCTACTGCTAGTGTTAGAGATTTTGCTGCCGCAAGAATACTACTGCTAGAGTATCAGATACTGCTGTTGGAGTGACTCATCCTACTGCTGAAGTGATAAGTATCGTGTATTCTATTGCTGACTGGATAAGTATGAAAAAGATATTTGTGTATAAAAGTCAAAGATATACGGTAGATAATATCTTTGATATGTGATCAGTCAACAAGTTGTGTACACAGATACAAGTTGTATCTTAGCTACTGACACACACAAGCTAGCAAGTAGTCGAACACTCAAGTGTGCATGTGTTTAGATATTTCATATATATAGAGAGTTAGACATTAGTTAGAAAAAGTTTCTAAGTGTTGAAAAGTGCTTGATGTGTAACTATTAGAAAAACTAACTGAGTTGATAGAACAAGATAGAAAATAGTTTTTCTTCGTAATACAGATTCAAGGTTTTGTAACCCTAGTGATAGTGAAGATCACTCGTATTATTCTCAATAATATTGAATCGTTTGGTGTTATACTTTCTATGTTCATTGTTCATTACACAAGCATCACTGTTCCATTTCCAATAACAATATCCTTCTAAGTGTGGTTAAGTAGATTCCGCATACTTAATCATATTCACTCAAAGTATCATATACACTCGTTATAAAGGACTAACATCCTACCAAGTGTATCGAATCCTCGCAATTGGTATCAGATCCAGGTTGATATTTTTTATTTAAAAGAAGAAGAAGAAGAAATGGACATGGAGTCTATTCAGACGAATGTGGCTGCAAAGTTACCAATGCTCAAACAGAATGAGTTTGAGATGTGGAGGCTGAGGATAGAGCAATATTTCCAAGTGCAAGATTATACACTTTGGGAAATTATTGAAGATGGAAACTCTTACAAGCCTACAACCACTACATCACAAGTTGAGGGTAAAGATGAAGTAACTGTGCTGATCAACCCAATGACTGGGGAAGAGAGGATAAAGAAGAAAAATGACCTCAAGGCCAGAAGTATGCTGATGATGACCATTCCAAATGATCAACTTTTAAACTTCAGCAAGTTCAAAGATGCCAAATCATTATTTGAGGCCATTGTTGCAAGGTATGGTGGAAATGAAGCCACCAAGAAGACCCACAAGACTCTTCTCAAACAAACCTTTGAAAACTTCTCTTCAACCAACAATGAATCACTTGACCACATGTTTAACAGACTTCAGAAGATTGTGAGCCAACTTGCTATTCTTGGGGTTGAAATACCTCAAGAAGATTTAAACTCAAAATTTCTGAGAAGCTTACCTGAAGAGTGGGCTGTGCATGTTGTTGTCTGGAAAAATAAGCCAGACATTGACACCATGGATCTTATGGACTTGTATAGCAACTTTAAGATTGTGGAACAAGATTTGAAGAAAACTGGAGGTACTAGTTCAAGTACTGGGAATATGGCATTTGTGTCATCTCCTAGTACCTCAAATCCAGTTGACGATGTGAGGGTTGATGGTGGAGTTGGTGCTGCTAGTTCATCAAGCAGTACCATTGGTATTTTGGATGAGAAGACTTGTTGTGCTTTTTTAACAAGTCAGAATGATGTGTCCATGCTAACTCATGAAGACCTCTAAGAAATCAATGATGATGATTTGGAGGAGATGGACCTAAAATGGAAAATTTCTCTTCATAGCAAGAGGGCTAAGAAGTTCTATCAAAGGACAGGGAAGAAGCTCACAATCAGTAGCAATGATATTGCTGGTTTTGACGAGTCCAAGATAGAATGCTACAACTGCCACATGATGGGGCACTTCTCAAGAGAATGTAGAAGACCTAGGCAGCAAGATAGAAAGAACAGAGGTTTTGGAAGCAAATCCAAAACAGGGGAGGTTTCTGAGCCAAACTCAAAAGCTATGGTAGCTATTGATGGCTTAGGATTTGATTGGAGTTTCATGGCTGATGAAGAAGAAGCTTCTTCTCAGATGGCACTCATGGCTTTCTCTACTGAGGTACAATGTGATAAAGCTTGTTCTAATACTTGTACTGCTCTTAAAGAACTAGAAACTTTAAGAAAAAGTTATGAAGATCAAAGGACAGAACTAACCAAAACAATTCATAGCTTAACAAACCATAAGAGAGGTTTAGCTGTCCTAGAGGAGCAGATCTTACACTATAAGGACAATGAAGCTACTTTTATAGATGCCAAAATTCTTCTTAACAGAGAAATACTAATTCAAAATTTTGATATTAGTAATTTAAAAGCTGAATTAGATAGAATTAAGAAGGCCAAAGAAAACATTCAATTAAGTGTAGAAACATTAGAATATGCCTCTAAAGGTGTAACCAACATGATTGAATGTCAAGTAATCAACAAGGCAAAATCTGGGTTAGGATACAAGAATGTCCCACCTCCTTATAGAGGAATCCCTGCACCTCTAGGGATAGACCTAGAGCACACAGGCTTAGCTGAATTTCAACTACCAAAGTTACAATATGGTGTTCAACCAAAAGCAAATGTAGTTGTTGATGAACCTAAGAAAGTAAGTGAGAGTTTAAGTAAAACTTCACTTCATGAGGACAAGGTGTCCTCTGATAGGAAATCAGATGGTCTAATCATAGAGGACTGGATATCTGATGATGATGAAGAAGAACAGGTTATGTCTAAACCTGATGTTGTTAAGAAAGCAGGAACAAGTGTTCCTATGATAGTCAAAAATGATACTGATAGGCCTAAAATCAATGTTAAACATGTTAGGCAACTAGTAAGATATTGTGAACAATATAGAACCACAAACAAGCCTAAAGGTAACCAAAGAAATTGGAATGGCCTTAAGTCTCACCAACTAGGATATGACTTTGACTTCTATAACAAAGCTTGTTTCATTTGTGGAGAATTTGACCATCTTGCAGCTTTCTGCAACCAAAGGGTATCTGGGTATACAATCAATAGGGTGAATTTAAAAAGGCATACACCTAAAAGTCACTCTAATAATACTAGAACAACACCCAGAGCAGTTTCATTAAAGTCTGGACCAAAAGCAGTTCCTACTGCTAGACCAAAAGTTCCTACTGCTAGACAAGCAGTTTCTACTGCCAGACCTTTTTACTCTGTTTACACAAAACCAGCAGCTCAAAATGCAAAAATAACTTTCAAATATGCATCTAAAACTGCTAAAAGGACTTTTCCAACAAAAGCAGTGGTCCAAAAACAAATTTGGAAAATGAAGGGTACAACTGCAAAGCCAGCAGTTTCTACTGCTAGGCAAACAGTTCATACTGCTGCTAGGGAAAAGAGGGCAAATGTTGTTAAGGCCTCAGCATGTTGGATTTGGAGACCTCTTAAATCCAATGGTGCATCAACTGTTCTCAAAAGATTTAATTACATTGATGCACGTGGCAAATCCAAGTCAGTAATGGCTTGGATTCCCCAAGAAAACTAATTCCTTATTTGTGTGCAGGAACATTCTCAAACAGATGATGAAGATCAAGGATATTCAGATAGTGGATGTTCAAGGCACATGACAGGCAACATGTCTTATCTTTCAGACTTTCAAACATTAGATGGAGGATATGTTACCTTTGGAGGAGGAATTGGAGGAAGAATTACTGGTAAAGGTACACTTAAAACCGGTAAATTAGATTTTGAAGATGTGTACTATGTGCAAGAGCTTAAGTATAATCTTTTTAGTTTCACACAAATGTGTGACAAAAAGAACAAAGTTCTTTTTACTGACACTGAATGTCTTGTACTTTCTTCTGATTTTAAGATGCCTAATGAAATTCAAGTACTTCTTAAAGTTCCAAGAAAGGGAAACATGTACAGTGTTGATATGAAGAAGATTGTTCCTACAGAGGCACTTACTTGTCTAGTTTCAAAGGCCACATTGGATGAATCTATGAAATGGCATAGGAGGCTTGGTCACATTAATTTCAAAACCATAAATAAAATTGTTAAGGATGGTTTGGTAAGAGGTTTACCTCAAAAACGATTTGAAAATGACCAAATATGCATTGCTTGTCTAAAAGGCAAACAACTCAAAGTCACTTGTAAGCCCAAGATTTTTAACTCTATTGATCAATCATTGTTTATACTTCATATGGACTTATTTGGACCTACAAATGTGAGTAGTATAAAGCATAAAAGATTTTGTCTAGTTGTTACTAATGACTATAGCAGATTTACATGGGTTTTCTTTTTAGGTTCTAAGGATGAGACTTCTAGCATTCTTAAGACATTCATTACAGAGATAGAAAACCTAGTAGACAAGAAAGTAAAAGTCATTAGATGTGATAATGGGACTGAGTTTAAGAATAGAGTTATGGATGAATCTGCAAGGGAAAGGGTATTAGGAGAGAATTTAGTGTTGCTAGAACACCTCAGTAGAATGGTGTAGCTAAGAGGAGAAATAGGACACTCATAGAAGTTGCTAGAGCCATGTTAGCTGACTCTAAGTTGCCTATCACTTTTTGGGCTGAAGCAGTTAATACTGCTTGCTATGTCCAGAAAAGGGTTTTAGTTGTTAAATCTCACAATAAGACATCATATGAGCTTTTTAGAGGAAGAACTCCTGCAATAGGATTTCTTAGACCTTTTAGATGTCATGTGACAATTCTAAATACCTTAGACCATCTAGGAAAGTTTGATGGTAAAGCTGATGAAGGATTCTTAGTTGGATACTCTCAATAGCAAAGCTTTTAGAGTATACAACTCAAGAAATAGAAGAGTGGAGGAAAACCTGCATGTGGAATTTTTAGAGAACAAATCCAATGTAGCAGGTGAAGGTCCCAAATAGCTATTTGATCTTGAGTCACTAACCAAATCAATGAATTATATGCCTGTTGTTGCAGAAACAAATGAATTTTCAGGTTCAGAAGCTGCTGATGCAACACATGAGGCAGGGTTAGAAAAGGAGATAGATCAAGATTATGTGATGATGCCAATATGGACAAGTGTGAATTCAACTTCAATAAATGATGAACCTTCTTCTGATGAAGCTAAAGAAGGGATTGAAGGTGAAAACAAGAAAGATGAGTCTGAGAAACAAGAAAATCAAGGTAGCAGTACAAATGATGTTTCTACTGCTGAGACAGAGCAACCTACTGCTAGGCCAAATATTTCTATTACTGGCCCATTAGAACCAAATGAAGCAGATTTCTCAAAAGATGAAGTGGATTTTAACAATCTCCCACCTCATTATCAAGTTGATTATGATGTTTCATATTGACTTGATGGCTCAGTTGTTCAGATAGTAACTGACACAACTCACTTTCTATCATTTTATATTTTAATTAGTATAATGAGCAAGTCTGAGGACATCTGATAAAAAGAATAGCGAGCAAAAGTGAATCTAACACTTGTGTTAGAGGTAACAATTGCCACGAGCTGGAAACCCTGTCAAGAAAGCCCTTTGAATGGTTTGTCTATACACAGGCAGTTATTTATAACTGAAAATTTTGGTTCTCACACAACCAGAGGTTAATTTAAACCAAATTCTTGATTAAGTGTCTGTTACACACTTAATCCCTTCAAAATGGTTGTAAGCAGTATGGTTTTTCAATAAAAATCAAGTGCATACTGCTAAGTCAAAAGTTTCTTAAAAAGGATTTTCAAAGAGGCTCAGACAACCATCCAGTGATGGACAATGAGTCAATGCCCCATGATTCACCGCTCACATGAGGTTACACACCTGGAAGTGATGAGGGCAACAAATAAACTCTTAAGGAATTGATGGCTACATGTACAACATTGTCTGAAAACATGTTCTAATCGGTAGATCAGATGATGGTGAGATGATGGTGAGAGATCTTCCAAACAGGGGAGGAAATGATAAATCTCAGGGGAGGAAGATTAACCAATCAGGGGAGGAAAAGATTGTGGTTGTGTTTGCTCAGAATCAGGGAAGGAAATTTAAAATTGATCAAACAAAGAACAAAGATTGGGAAGGAAGATTGCCCAAAATTGATCAAGTTCAAGAAAAGACAAGAGCATACAAGATGATGATGTTAGCTTTTTGAGAAGCTAACATGTCTTATTATTCAGCCAATAATAAGAACAAGCTACAGTTTCAGTTGATGGATGCTGGGAATAAGCATAAAAGAACAAGATTCTGGAGTATTATATATATTCAGAAGGGATGAAGCATTCAAATGAAGAAAGTTCTATCTAAGATCTTTCAGTTTCAATTTCAGTTCACTACGTTTGTTCATCACTTGCAAAGGCTTGCTGAAAGATGATTTGACTTCTTGGAACAAGCATCCAAGATACACAGCACCATTGCCTCTTATAATTCCTCCATCCAAGAAAATTGCAACATCTTTTATTCATGGTACTGATATTGTTCAAGTCAAAGAAGATGCAGTTATTGCTGAAAGAGATTCACAGAAAACAGATGAGTTAGAAAGAAAGATAGTTAGTCTTACAGAACAAAGGAAAGCTCAGATCAAGAGTCTGACTATGTAGTGTTTGGAAGACTCTCACAATCCTAATTTAATTCAGAAGAAACATGTTGATTTGGGATAAATCACACGTTTAGGGGAGGATTGTTGGGAATTAAATGTTCTGAAGATTAGTATTGAGAATTACATGTTCACAAGGTCACTACAGCTCAAGGAAATACACTAAGTGTCATTCTACTGCTAGTGCATTTCATTCTACTGCTAGTGTTAGAGATTCTGCTGCCGCAAGAATACTACTGCTAGAGTATCAGATACTGCTATTGGAGTGACTCATCTTACTGCTGAAGTGATAAGTATCGTGTATTCTACTTCTGACTGGATAAGTATGAAAAAGATATTTGTGTATAAAAGTCAAAGATATACGGTAGATAATATCTTTGATATGTGATCAGTCAACAAGTTGTGTACACAGATACAAGTTGTATCTTAGCTATTGACACACACAAGCTAGCAAGTAGTCGAACACTCAAGTGTGCATGTGCTTAGATATTTCATATATATAGAGAGTTATACATTAGTTATAAAAAGTGTCTAAGTGTTGAAAAGTGCTTAATGTGTAACTATTAGAAAAACTAACTGAGTTGATAGAACAAGATAGAAAATAATTTTTCTTTGTAATACAGATTCAAGGTTTTGTAACCCTAGTGATAGTGAAGATCACTCGTATTATTCTCAATAATATTGAATCGTTTGGTGTTATACTTTCTATGTTCATTGTTCATTACACAAGCATCAATGTTCCATTTCCAATAACAGTATCCTTCTAAGTGTGGTTAAGTAGATTCCGCATACTTAATCATATTCACTCAAAGTATCATATACACTCGTTATAAAGGACTAACATCCTACCAAGTGTATCGAATCCTCGCATAAATAATTATTGGGGTTTTGAAAAACATAAAATTTTGGCTCTGGTGGTGAAATGGTGAAATTAGTACTTGATAACTTATTTGAAATAGCTTATTGTGTTTTAACTTGTATTGGGTCAAATGGGTCGTACGACACATATTGGGCCGAGCCCAATATGTTTCGGCCTTGGTTGACTTTTTGACCATTTTGCTTATTAATAAGTGCTTATTTGATTTATTTAAAAATCGTTACGAAAGCTATTCGGACTAAAATGGCTTAAAGGTTTAAAACTATTTTTGAGCATATGATGGTCTCGACACAAAATGGGCCGAGCCCATGTGGTTTCGGCATTAGTAGACTTTTTGACCAAACGACTTATTTGATGTGCTAAATTGATTTTAGAAACTTATCGATATATATAACATAACTTAAAAGGGTTAAATGGTTTTTGGGCTAAACTTGGACTATTGGACCCATTATGGACTTTTCGGCCCAATATTAATAATTTCGGGATAGACAAAAAATGGAGGTTTTCGACCTTTTATAAAATATTTTTGACTTATTAAAACGTTATATATCGATTAAAACCGTTTTGAACTCATTTGACACCTTAAGCCCAATAAGACAAATAAATGGGCTTTTCGGCCCAAAATTGTAGTTGTTGACTTTTTGTTGACTTTTGAAAGTATTATGACTAAACGTTGACTTTTGTATCGAAACACATAATTAAGAAGTAAACGTAACAATAAATATAGTTATAACGATAAATATACATTTTGGACTAGTTTTGCAAATATAGTTAACGTAAGGGATTATTTGAGGAAATTGCAACACTTGGGAAGAATGGAAAAGTTTGAATAAACGAATGGGTCATGCCCGATTTTTCTAAAATTTCGACACTTAGAATATTTTCGGATGAAAACCGACTAAAAGATGAAATGGATTATTTTTATTATTAAAAATATTAATTCTTCTAAATTAATATTTTTAGACTTTATAAGACTTACAAATATATTTTAGACATTTATACACTTACACTTATTTAATTTCTCAAAATTAAATACTTATAAATTTCTTTATAATTATCATTATATTATAAATAATTATAATATTTATAATATAATAATATCCCACTATCACCATTATCATATTAATTTTTCAATACCTATTTAATTAATTATAAGCCCTAATTAATTAAATACTTAATTATTAAATATATATACGATAATATATATATTACTTACGCATTTTACGACGACAAGCACTGAGTACGGAAGTTCTGTCGCACGTGTTTTCACCGTACACTTTTACCATGAGCCATCACCAAAGAGTCTTATACGATAAACTATTTTGAAATGTACCTTACCACACAACAAGCAAGAAATACACGAGCACATAACACACATAAACCTTTCAATTGAGTTAAAACTATCTAGGTCGCGTGTCGGAGCGGTTGCACTGAGTTATTGTTGACTAGCAGATTGCTATTGTTATTAAGGTGAGTTCATAGCCCCATTTTTATACGTATTGTTTTATAAACCTTGGGGTGAGAAACATGCAAAACTGTTTTCATGAACCAAATTGAACTTTGTTTTTATACACACTGGTATGCGGATAACCTAAGTATGTTTGAATCCCATTGCACCCACAATCATCAACCATCAATTCCTGTTAGGAAGCGCATATGATATAAATAGATCTATTGGGGGTGACTCCCCCGTTCGGTTGGCCCGGCAGGTCAACGCGAACGTATACCATGTCGGATTTTTCTGAGTGTCTGGGGATTAACACTCGCGGGCACCCTTTGTTTGCTATGCCAGCTTGGCATTTGTTTGTCTAGTTTCGATTGGATGAGCTTAGTGTTAGCATACAGAATGAGTGTGATTGCTGAATTATTTGCTATGGTCCATATGTGCTTATTTACTTTAAACCTATGAACTCACCAGCGTTAGCTGACTTTTAGCATGTTTTTCTCATGTGTTTGAGAATGTATTCATTGAAGGCAGGGCATGGCATTGGTCATAAGTTTTCTAGAAATGTTTTTGCTTATTCGTTAAACTCTGAATTTGGGACAGACTTGTTAAATGGGCATTGTTTTAATTGAATTGAACTTGATGTACGACAATTAACTTTGGAAATGTAAACTATTTTAAAACGGATTTTTAATCCGTTCTCTATATCTTTGAGTTGTGATTATCGATTTAGTAGCACCCAAATATGTATGCTTCCGCAAATCCTGATTTCGGGGGTGTTACAGAAGCAATTAAGTACCAATGCTAATATAAATACAAGAAATATGAGCATAATATAAGGGATATTGATAGAAAAATGTATACACTATTTGATGTTATCACATACTATAAAAGAAAAACACCATCTTCATCAATATCGAATCATGTTAGTTGGGAAACTACGAAGAAAAACCTACTACACAACCTATTAATGTGGTTGACTTGAGTGATTTTCCTTGGGATCCTATTGACAGATCAAGAATTTCAAATAAATGGTTAATATTTTGCATTATATAAGTTAATAAACATGTTTTCGGCTATTTTTTTGCCCACTGGAAGCTAAAATTTGTTGCTGTCTTTTGAGGATGTGCTACTTTTTTTTGTCCAACAATATAAGATGCATTGCTGTTTTAGGATAACGACTTTTGTCAAGGTAATATTTTTCGCCCCCATCCTCTAATTTTCTAGTTTCGCCAATGCGCGTACGTCTTGTAGAAGTTGTTTATCTGGTGTTAGTTTTATAGACATAAAATAATAGTTGCGTGTTAGGATCGAACTCGAGATCACGGGATTGCACACTTTACGTATGAGAACTAAAGATTAATAATTTTATATAAAACGTTATATTTAATTATTAATTATCACAAAACGTATAATGAACGTTAGTATTTAACGGCAGTGACTAACGATCGTTAAATAAGAAAAGGTAAGGGGCAATTCGTGTAATCCGTTTAAACCCTAATTAGGGTTCATCACTCCTATTGCTCGGTTTGATTCTTGTTTTGGTAGAATCATCAAGGTACGCTTACTTTTAAATTAGGTTATCTATTATGTGTTATGTTTCCTATGCTTCCGCAATGTGTTCTTTGATGTTATTGTTTATATGTGATTGTCATGATATAATAATTCTAACAGTGGTATCAGTGCCAGGTTATAACATGTCATTAATTACCGAAAACACATAAAAAACGAATCTTGATTGTGTTTTACATGTTTTGGTCGATTAAACCCTAATTTTTTTAAAGGGCCGATTGCCCTATAATTAGTTAGGGTTTGGTTTTGTAATTTAATTTGATTAGAAACCCTAGGTTTAACATGTTTATGTGTTTGTAAGTGATCATGTGGCAATATGCTAATTGTTAGGTAGAATCCATGCAAACGTGCATGTTTGGCATGGATTCATTGTTGTGATGATTTAATTGTTTTTCACATGTAATTTAATTGATAGATGTCGAATTGGGGAAGACTCCAATTAATTAAGTAATCAATTATGTGCAACGTGGTGTATATTTAATTATGACTAACGCAATCGATACGTCGATGCATGTGGCTCACTTACCATTGTAAGTGATAGTCTTAATTAAATATATGCATAATTAAACATAGATTGATTATTAATAGGATTTATCGAATTAGTTTGCATGTGGCTAATTGTTAACATAATTAGTTGTTAAGTTATGTGCATTATTTAGTTGTTTATTTTTATTATTACTTGTTTTTGTTTAATTGTATGACATGTTTTAACCAAAAAGGGTAATTTTTGAATAGAAAATAAATGGACTAAATAATGGTGAAACTTGATGTAATAAATTATGAATCTTGCAAAGTCATATGTGCCGATAGTGGTTCGCTTCGCACGGTAATTTGCTCCCAGGCGAGACTAGCAAGGTTATAATTTATAACATGGTTTTTAAGACTAAAATCATAAACTTTTGATTGATTGTTGAGTTTTGTACCAACAGTACGAACGGCTCACCCAATTGTGACAAACTATAAGAGGGGTTTAAGTAGAAACGGGTTTTTAATAAGATTCGCTCTGACCTTTGTTTATACGCTCCTTTGTGCGTCAAATTAGAGCTATCAAGTACGACTATTATATGTACAAAATCACCTTAAAGGTGAATTGACCTCAATTCCACGTGCCACTTTTGTGGTAATTATCCGAATAACTTGGGTCTTTTGACTCATGCAGTAGTAGGATATAGTGGGCGATAATTGTAGGTAATTCTTTGATTGGTGAACCTAATACCTCAATTAAAACTTTGTTGATTTAAATCTTATCTTAAAATTTGTAAATAAAAAGGTTTTGAAAAACTTATGATACGAAGATGTATGCATGCTTCTTCGTACATATTTTGATTATAAACATCAAAAATCTAGTACCCTTTAAAAATTAAGTTAATGCCATCTAGTTAAAGAACACTTGAAGTTGTAATTTAGTCATGTGAGAGCTTGGACTAGATTACAATGGAAAGGTAAATTTCATACTTTCATTAGTAGCAGATCAACTGATGTAATGGGACTATGGTAATTTACAGTTTTTTTAATTAGACGACTTAATTGAGTTGTAAGTGAGAACTTGGACTCAAGGCATAAGATGGGGATAAAACATGCTTATATTGGAAATTGTTTGCCAATATAAATCCCATAGTGATCTAGGAATTGGAAATTGTTTGCCAATTATTGTTCGACAGATTACCTTATTATATACTTTCATTACTAGCAGATCAACTGATGTAATGAAACTATGATAATTTGGATCCTAGTTTTCAAGAAAATACTATGGTTATATGAATATTACCTTGGGTATTTTATTTTCTTGAAAAATTGTATTATCAAAAATACTAATTTTGAACTTTCTTTATCTGTAGAAATGGCTCAAAACATTAACACTACTATGAGTTCTGTGTTCAAATCATTCTTTGAATGGGAAAAATTGACTGGCTCTCAGAATTTCAATGATTGGTATTGTTCACTCAGGATTGTCCTGCGAGTGACAGATCAACTTGAATGTTTATACAAGCCTTGTTCTGTTGAACCTACTGCTGAAACTTCAACTGATGAAGAAAAAGCATTGTGGAAAGCTGAGTTTAAGACGCATAATGATGTGGCCTATTTGATGTTGGGAGCGATGAAACCTGCTTTACAAAAGCAGTTTGAGAATTACTTCCCTATGGACATGCTAAATGAACTCAGGAAAATATTTGAAAAATCACAAACCGTTGAGGTCTATGATTTGATGGAATCTCTACATGGTTGTAAGCAGGCAGAAGGTGAACCTGTAAGTGCTCATGTGTTGAAAATGAAAGGTTACATGGATCAACTACAAGCACTTGGCAAGGTGTATGAACATGACATTGCTATCAACTTAATCAATAGATCCCTGACTAAGGAATTTAGTGGTTTTGTGCGTAATTTCAATATGCACTGCGTGGGGAAGACAGTTTCTGAATTACACGCACTGCTTATTGATTACGAGAAAGGTTTACCACCAAGGGCTCCTACACCCCAGGTACTTGCTATTTAAGAGGGTAGAATTAACAAGCCAAATGCGAACAAGAAGGGTAAAGGAAAGGGTAAGGCTGATAAGGGTAAGTAAGTTATGGCTTATCAACCACAACCAAAGAAAAACCCTCCTAAGAAGAAGGATAATCCAAAGAAGGATCAGGCTTGCCACTACTGTCATGTAGTTGGTCACTGGAAGAGGAACTGTCCTCTTTATATCCAAGAGTTGCGGGAAAGTAAGAACAAGAAGACTGGGCACTTGGGTGCCAGCACTTCAGGTAACTTACTTATGATTGAATTATTTACTCTAAATCATAAAATTAATTCCTGGGTATATGGTATTGGATGCTGTATTCACATTTGTAATACGCTGCAGGGATTTAGAGTGGAAAGGAAGCTTGCCTATGGGGAGCAATATCTGCATGTGGGAAATGGAGCACCTACAGCTGTTGAAGCCATAGGAGTGTTTAATTTAGTTTTACCTTCGGGCTTAGTATTGTTATTAAATAATTGTCATTATGCACCTTCAATTGTTAGGGGTGTTGTTTCCTTTTCTTGTTTATTGGATCTTGGTTTTAATCACATTATCAATAGCAATGGAATTTTTGTTTCTTTAAACGGTATTTTTTATTTTAATGTTATTGCTGTTAATGGTGTGTTTAAGATTGACATGAATGATTGTGTATCCAATAATAATAATTCAATGTATAGCATAAGTAAGAGAATTAAGTCAAAATTGAATTCTTCTTACCTTTGGCACTGTAGACTTTCTCATATAGGCAAGACTCGCATGAAAAAGCTACAACATGATGGGCTTTTGAAAAGTATCAATGATGAATCATATGATAAATGTGAGTCTTGTATATCTGGGAAGATGACTAAGAAACCTTTTCATAGTAATATGAAAAGGGCTTCTGATCTACTTGGTTTAATATATATTGATGTGTGTGGACCACTTAGACATGTGTCAAGGAAAGGTTCTAGCTACTTTTTAACCTTTACAGATGATTTCAGCATATATGGTTATGTTTACTTGCTTAAACATAAACATGAGGTGTTTGAAACATTTAAGGTTTTCAAAGCAGAAGTAGAATTGCAACTAGGAAAGAAGATTAAAGCTCTTCGATCCGATAGGGGCGGTGAATACTTAAGCCAAGAGTTTAAAGATTATTTAGCTGAGAATGGAAATGTCTAGAATCTCACATCTCCATAGACTCCACAACAAAATGTTGTATCTAAGAGAAGAAATCGTACATTGTTACATGGTACGATCAATGTTTAATCTTGCAACTCTTCATTTATCGTTTTGGGATTATGCCTTAGAATCTGCGGTTCGTATTTTGAATATGGTTCCCACTAAGAAGGTTGATAAGAAACCATATGAAATATGGAATGGAAAAGCTCCAAAATTGTTGAGAGGATTCAATACACTGGAAGGGTGTTAATCCTTTGTGACTTTGTGTATATAATATGTTTGAGTTAATATGATTAAGTATGCGGAATCTACTTAACCACACTTAGAAGGTTATTTGGATATAGAAATGGAACAATTATGTTTGTAATAGAACAATGAGCACAGAAAGTTTATCACCAAATGATTCAATATTATTCAAAATAATACGAGTGATCTTCACTATCACTAGGGTTACAAAACCTTGAATCTTATATTTCTATGACTTGTGATATTGTTGTGTTTGTTCTTTCCTCTTAACAGATATTCTAGTTCTATTCTTTTTAAATCTTAACACACTTAATATCTAGTCTAAGATCTCTCATTTATAGTACAAGAGAGATCTTTACAAATATTGTCAAGTGTAATCGAACACATGCTTGAGAGTGTCAGTCATTAAGATACAACATGTATCTGTGTTTACAACTTGTTACTGAACACTTTGTCTAAAGATATTATCTACCGTGTATTGTTGACTATTATACACATAATATCTTTGTATTCTTATCCAACCAGCAGTAGAATACTTCAACAGTTATCCACTCAGCAGTAGAATCGTCTTCACCAGCAGCAGCATCATTCAGCAGTAGAATGTTTAACGCTAGCAGTAGAATCAAATGCACTAGCAGTAGAATGATACTTAGTAGTTCTTTGAGCAGAACTGATCTTGTTGAACATGTAATTTCCAATACTAATCTTCAGAACATTTAATTCCCAACAATCCTCCCCTAAACATGTGAATCCTTTCCAACATGTTTCTGAATTAAATTATGATTGTGAGAATCTTTCAAACACTTCTGTAGTCAGATTCTTGATCTGATCTATCTTCAGTTCTTCAAGATTAAATATCTTTCTCAGTAACTCATCTGCTATTTTCTTAAGACTTCAACAATATTAGTACCTATCTTCAAGCTTCAAACAAAGCCTAAAAGATAGTGCAATTTTCTTGGATGGAGGAATTATAAGAGGCAATGATGTTGTGTATCTTAGATGCTTGTTTTAACAAGTGAAATCATCAATCAGCATGCCTTTGCAAGTGATGAACAAACGTAGTGAACTGAAATTGAAACTGAAAGCTCCTAGATAGAACTTTCTCCTTTGGAATGCTTCATCCCTTCTGAATATATATAATACTCCAGAATCAGCTCTGTTCTTGTCATTTTCAACCTCCATGTCATCATCTTGTATGCTCTTGTCTTTTCCTCCCTTTTATTTGGTTAATCTTCCTTGGGCTTTATTTCCTCTCCTGAGATATTTCCTCCTCTGAGATGCAAATAACAATTTATCCTCCCCTGTTTGGAAGATCTCTCACCATCATCCCATCATTATCTGATCTACCAATGTGAACTTGTTTTCAGACAGTGTTGTACATGAAGCCATCAATTCCTTAAGAGTTTATGTGCTGCCCTCATCACTTCTAGGTGTGTTAACTCCTATGAGAGGTGATTCATGGGGCATTGACTCATTATCCATCAATGGATGGTTTTACGGAGTCCCTTTGAAAATCCTTTTCAAGAAACTTTTAACTTAGCAGTATGTTCATGATTTTATTATAGAAAAATCGTACTGCTTTCAACCATTTTGAAGGGATTAAGTGTGTAACAGACACTTAATCAAGATTTCGGTTTAAAATAACCTCTGGTTGTGTGAGAACCAATGTTTTTTAGTTATAAATAACTGCCTGTGTAAACATAAACCTATTCAAAAGGCTTTCTTGACAGGGTTTCTAGCTCATAGCAATTGTTGCCTCCAACACAAGTGTTAGATTCACTTTTACTAGCTGATCTTTCTATCAGATGTCCTTAGACTTGCTCATTATACTTAAAAGTATAAAATGATAGAAAGTGAGTTGAATCAGTTACTATCTGATCAACTGAACCATCAATTCAATGTGAAATATCATAATCAGATTTCAAGAAATAAGTTCTAAGGAATCAGTTAACTTAGGAGTAAACCTTTGTTAATAAATTCCCAAACTCAGTCCATCATAAACCTATTATGTCAGCAACTGATATCATCATTCTGCTGCTTCCATTTCACTTGAAACTTCCTTTTTGTTCAATGTTCATACCTGAAAATGTTAGTCCAAAACCAAGAAACAAAATGCAAAGCATATGTCTTATAGCAGTATCATAGATATGACTAACAAATATGAACTTAACAAACAAAAATTTGTACCAGCAGCACAAACTTTTTACTAACAGTAGTATTTTAGAAAGCCAGCAGTACAATCAAATATTTATATACAAAAACCACACAGATTAAAAAGGTTAAGGATTAAGCATTCCAATACTTGCTACCAAGTATTGAAACCTTCCAACATCAAAAGCTTTAGTGAGAAGATCTGCAAAGTTGTGTTCAGAATCAATTTTGAATACTTGAATCAACTTTTTCTCATTGCAATCTCTAATAAAATGATGTCTAATTTCAATGTGTTTTGTTTTAGAATGTTGTACTGGGTTTTTAATTATGCAAATTGTACTACTATTATCAATATGAATGACAGTGTTCATGAAATTGTACCCATAGTCAAGAAGTTGGTTTTGAAGCCATAGGACTTGACCACAGCAACTTGCAGCAGCTACATATTCAGCTTCAGTTGATGAAGTAGCCACAATTGTTTGCTTCTTACACTGCCATGAGATAAGTCTACACCCAAGGAATTGACATCCTCTAGTTGTTGACTTTCTGTCCAAGCTAGCACCAGCATAATCACTATCCGAAAATGCTACCAAGTCAAAAGGTGATTCCCTTGAATACCATAAACCCAACCTAGGTTGACCTTTAAGATATCTAAAAATCCTCTTGACTGCAGTTAAATGAGAAACCTTTGAAGTTACTTGAAATCTTGCACAAGCACAAATAGAGAACATGATGTCAGGTCTTGATGATGTGAGATACATCAAAGAGCCTATCATAGATCTGTAAGTGTGTAAATCTACATTGTCTCCATCTAAATCTTTAAGAAGTGGCTTCTCAGAGTCCATTGGTGTGCTTGCCACTTTTGAATCAGCAAAGTGAAATTTTCTAAGTATCTCTGCAACATATTTATCTTGACTAATAAATATGCCTTCACTAGATTGCTTAACTTGCAGACCCAAAAAGAATGTAAGTTCCCCCATGGAACTCATCTGAAACTTATCATGCATAAGCTTCTCAAACTCCAAACACATCTCCTTCCTTGTAGATCCAAAGATAATATCATCCACATACACCTGAACTAGCAAAAGGTCATTCTTCTGCTTCTTGATGAATAATGTCTGATCAATCTTGCCTCTTTGAAATCCATTTTCTAATAAGTAGGAAGCTAGTGTTTCATACCATGCTCTAGGTGCCTGATGAAGGCCATAAAGAGCCTTAACTACTCTGTACACTTTTTCTGGATGGTCAGGATCAATGAACCCTGGAGGTTGTGAGACATACACCTCTTCTTCAATAGTACCATATAAAAAAGCCTATAAATGAAGCATAAGCTAAGAAAAGCCTAATTGCCTCAAGTCTTGCTACTGGAGCAAAAACCTCATCATAGTCTATACCTTCTTCTTGTGTGTACCCTTGGGCTACTAATCTAGCCTTATTCCTAATCACTATGCCCCTTTCATCCCTTTTATTCTTGAAAACCCATCTAGTGCCAATTACCTTTTCATCCTTAGGTAAATCAACTAGCACCCAAACCTTCTGAATCTTAAACTGAAGAAGCTCCTCTTGCATAGCTTCCACCCAGCTTGAATCATCTAGGGCTTTAAGAATGTTCTTTGGTTCTGCCTGAGAGAGAAAACATACAAACAAGCAAGAGTTGGAAAACTCATGCTGCTTTGAAGCATAAAGGGCATCAAGAAGCCCTTGTTGGTCTGAAGACATCAGTTGTTGCCTTGTCTTCACAACTGATTGTACATCTCCAATCACATTTTCTAGGGAGTGGACTTTGTGAATCCTGGTGTGTGGGGTAGAAGGAACTTGATAGTTAGGTGAGATATTGCTCAAATCCATCTCTTTATCTGAGAAATCTGCTTCATTTGAGTCTGAAGGGCCAGCAGTAGAAACATTTGGCTCAGCAGTAGAAAAATTAAGCCTAGCAGTAGAATGCTCTGTCTCAGCAGTACTATCATCAGAAGAAACATTCTCTTGTTCCTTGGTTCCATCTTCCTTGTGTTCATCTTCAAAATCTTCTTTAGCTTTACTAGAAGAAGATTCATCATTTGTTGAAGTTGAAGCCACACTGGTACTTATTGGCATCCATACATGATCTTGATTTGTCTCCTTGTCTAACCCTGCCTCATTTGTTGTTTATGAACCTGAAAAATTATTAGTTTCTGCAACAACAAGCACATAATTCATAGAATGGGTTAGTATCTCAAGATCAAATAGCCAATTAGGACCTTGACCTGCTACATTGGATTTATTCTCTAAAAATTCCACATGCAGGTTTTCATCTACTCTTCTAGTTCTCAAGTTGTATACTCTAAAAGCTTTGCTATTGAGAGAATATCCAACTAAGAATCCTTCATCTGCTTTGCCATCAAACTTTCCAAGATGGTCTAAGGTATTCAGAATTGTCACATGACATCCAAAAGGTCTAAGAAATCCTATTGCAGGAGATCTACCTCTAAAAAGCTCATATGATGTCTTATTGTGAGATTTGACAACCAAAACCCTATTTTGAACATAGCAAGCAGTGTTGACTGCTTCAGCCCAAAAAGTGATAGGCAACTTAGAGTCGGCTAACATGGTTCTAGCAGCTTCTATGGGTGTTCTATTTCTCCTTTCAGCAACTCTATTTTGCTGAGGAGTTCTAGCTACACTAAACTCTCTCCTAATACATTTTTCCTTGCAGAAGTCATCCATAACTCTATTCTTAAACTCTGTCCCATTATCACATCTAATGACTTTTACTCTTTTGCTTACTAGGTTTTCTATCTCTGTAATGAAAGTTTTAAGAATGCTAGAAGTCTCATTCTTAGAACCTAAAAAGAAAACCCATGTAAATCTACTATAGTTATCAGTAATAACTAGACAATATATTTTATGCGTCATACTATTAACAGAAGTAGGTCCAAATAAATTCATATGAAGCATAAACAATGATTGATTGATAGAGTTAAAAATTTTGGGCTTACAAGTGGCTTTGTGTTGTTTGCCTTTAAGACAAGCAATGCATGTTTGGTCATTTTCAAATCATTTTTGAGGTAAACCTCTTACCAAACCATTCTTAACAATCTGATTTATGGTTTTGAAGTTAATGTGACCAAGCCTCCTATGCCATAACATTGATTCATCCAATGTGGCCTTTGCAACAAGACAAGTTAAAGCCTTTTTAGGAACAATGTTCTTCTTATCAACACTGTACATGTTGCCCTTTCTTAGAATTCTAAGAAGTACTTGACTTTCATCAGGCATCTTGAAATCAGAAGAAAGTACAAGACATTCAGTGTCAGTAAAAAGAACTTTGTTCTTTTTGTCACTCATTTGTGAGACACTAAAAAGATTATACTTAAGCTCTTGTACATAGTACACATCTTCAAAATCTAAATTTCCAGTTTTAATTGTACCTTTACCGTAAATTTTGCCACCAATACCTCCTCCAAAGGTAACATAGCCACCATCTAATGTTTGAAAATCGAAAAGATAGGACTTGTTGCCTGTCATGTGCCTTGAACATCACTATCTGAGTATCCTTGATCCTCTTGTTTATCCGTAGAATGTTCCTGCACAGAAATAAGGAGTATTAGTTTTCTTTGGGGACCCAAGCCATTACTGACTTGGATCTGCCTCTTGCATCAATGAAATGTAATCTTTTGAGAACAGTTGATGCAACATTGGATTTAAGAACCCAACATGCTGAGGCCTTAACAGCATTTGCCCTGTTTTTCCAAGCAGCAGTATGAACTACATGCTTAGCAGTAGAAATTGCTAGCTTTGTAGTTGTTACCTTTGGTTTCCAAACTTGTTTTTGGACCACTGCTTTTGTTTGAATGGGCCTTTTAACAGTTTTTGATGCATTTTTGTAAGTTGATTTTGCATTTTTTACTGTTGGTCTTGGGTTAACAGTCATGAATGGTCTAGCCGTAGGAACTGCTTGCCTAGCAGTAGAAACTGCTTTTGTAGCTGCTTTGGGTTTTGTTCTAGTAAAGTTAGAGTGATCTTTAATTGTTTTCCTTTTGAAGTTTACCCTATTGTTTGTATACCCAGCTACCCTTTGGTTGCAGAAAGCTGCAAGATGATTAAATTCTCCACATACAAAACAAGCTTTGTTATAAAAGACAAAGTCATCACCTAGTTGGTGAGACTTAAGGCCATTCCAATTCCTTTGGTTGCCTTTAGGTTTGTTTGTGATTCTGTATTGTTCACAATGTCTAACTGGTTGCCTAACATGTTTAATGTTGGTTTTAGGCCTATCAGTATTAGTTTTGACTATCTTAGGAACACTTGTTCCTGCTTTCTTAACCACTTCAGGTTTAGACATAACCTGTTCATCTTCATCATCATCAGATACCCAGTCTTCAATGACTACTCTATCTGATCTTCTATCAGAGGACACCTTGTCCTCAGGAAGTGAAGTTTTACTTAAATTTTCACTTACTTTCTTAGGTTCATCAACAACTAGCTTTGTTTTTGGTTGTACACCATATTTTAGCTCAGGTTGTTGAAATTCAAGAACACCTGAATTTTCTAGGTCAATCCCTGGGGGTTTAGGGATTCCTCTGTAAGGGGGTGGGACAGCATTATATCCTAACCCTGACTTGGCTCTATTAATCACTTGACATTCTATCATGTTGGTCACACCTCTAGAAGCATGTTCTAGTGTTTGTGTAGTCAAGTGAATGTTTCCATTTTCCTTTTTGACCCTATCAAAAGCCTCTCTTAAAAGCTTAATTTCAGCATCTCTAAAGAATATGTCTTGTCTAAGAAGAGCTTTGTCATCAGAAAAAGCAAATTCATTTTGTTTGTAATGAATGATCTGCTTCTCTAGGGATTCTAAACCACATTTATAGTCTACTAAGTCTTGTTGAGTTCTGCTTAGGACTTTCTTTTGGTCATCATAATGTTTGATTAAAGTTTGTAGTTCTGAAAAAGCTATGCAAGTATTAGAACAAACTTTATGATTTTGTACCTCAGTAGAGAAAGCCATGAATGCCATCTGTGAAGAATCTTCTTCTTCATCAGCCATGAAACTCCAATCAAAACCTAGCCCATCAATAGCTACCATAGCTTTTGAGTTTGGCTCAGAAACCTCCCTTGTTTTGGATGTGCTTCCAAAACCTTTATTCTTGCTATCTTGCTGCCTTGGCCTTCTATATTCTCTTGAGAAGTGCCCCATCATGTGGCAGTTATAGCACTCTATCTTTGACTTGTCAAAACCAGCAGTATCATTGTTGCTGATTATGAGCTTCTTCCCCGTCCTTTGATAGAACTTCTTAGCCCTCATGCTAAGAAGAGAAATTTGTCATTTTAGGTCCATTACCTCCAGATCATCATCATTGATTTCTTGGAGGTCTTCATAAGTGAGCATGGACCCATCATTTCGACTTGTGAGAAATGCACAACAAGTCTTCTCATCCAAAATACCCATGGTACTGCTTGATTAACTAGCAGCACCAACACCATCAACAACTTTCACCTCTTCACTTGATTTTGAGGTACTAGGAGTTGACATAAATGTCATGTTCCCAGTATTAGAGCTAGTACCTCCATTTTTCTTCAAATCTTGTTCCACAATCTTAAAGTTGCTATACAAATCTATCAGTTCCATTGTATCAAGGTTTGGCTTATTCTTCCAGAAAACAACATGTATAGCCCACTCTTCTGGTAAGCTTCTCAGAAATTTTGAGTTCAAATCTTCTTGAGGTATTTCAACCCCAAGAATAGCAAGTTGGCTCACAATATTCTGAAGCTTATTAAACATATGGTCAAGAGATTCATTGTTGGTAGAGGAGAAGTTTTCAAACTGCTGCTTGAGCAGAGTCTTGTGGGTTTTCTTGGTGGCTTCATTTCCACCATATCTGGCAACAATAGCTTCAAATAATGACTTGGCATCTTTGAACTTGCTGAAGTTTAAAAGTTGATCATTGGGAATGGTCATCATCAGCATGCTTCTTGCCTTTAGGTCATTTTTCTTCTTTATTCTGTCTTCTGCAGATGTTGGGTGCATCTGTAGAGTTGTCACCACTTTGCCATCCACTGTTGATGTAGTGGTTGTAGGCTGGTAAGAGTTTCCATCTTCAATAATTTCTCAAAGTGCAAAGTCTTGCACTTGGAAATATTGCTCTATCCTCAGCCTCCACATCTCAAACTCATTCTGCTTGAGCATGGGTAATTTTGCAGCAACATTTGTCTGAATAGATTCAAAGTCCATTTATTCTTCTTCTTCTTCTAATTCAAAAATATCAGCCTTGCTCTGATGCCAATTGAGAGGATTCAATACACTGGAAGGGTGTTAATCCTTTGTGACTTTGTGTATATGATATGTTTGAGTTAATATGATTAAGTATGCGGAATCTACTTAACCACACTTAGAAGGTTATTTGGATATGGATATGGATATGGAAATGGAACAATTATGTTTGTAATAGAACAATGAGCACAGAAAGTTTATCACCAAATGATTCAATATTATTCAAAATAATACGAGTGATCTTCACTATCACTAGGGTTACAAAACCTGGAATCTTATATTTCTATGACTTGTGATATTGTTGTGTTTGTTCTTTTCTCTTAACAGATATTCTAGTTCTATTCTTTTTAAATCTTAACACACTTAATATCTAGTCTAAGATCTCTCATTTATAGTACAAGAGAGATCTTTACAAATATTGTCAAGTCTAATCGAACACATGCTTGAGAGTGTCAGTCATTAAGATACAATATGTATCTGTGTTTACAACTTGTTACTGAACACTTTGTCTAAAGATATTAACTACCGTGTATTGTTGACTATTATACACATAATATCTTTGTATTCTTATCCAACCAGCAGTAGAATACTTCAACAGTTATCCACTTAGCAGTAGAATCTTCTTCACCAGCAGCAGCATCATTCAGCAGTAGAATGTTTAACGCTAGCCGTAGAATCAAATGCACTAGCAGTAGAATGATACTTAGTATTTCTTTGAGCAGAACTGATCTTGTTGAACATGTAATTTCCAATACTAATCTTCAAAATATTTAATTCCCAACACTTGTCTTATTTAAAGGTCTGGGGTTGTGAGGCGTATATAAGACGTGACTCGGCAGATAAACTCCAACAGAGATCTGTAAAGTGTATCTTTGTAGGATACCCAAAAGAAACGATGGGTTACTACTTTTACTAAACACCTGAAAACAAAGTAATTGTTGCTAGATATGGAGACTTTTTAGAAAAGGAACTTATATCTCAAGAATTCAGTGGGAGAGTTTATGATCTGAAAGATGATCATGTAGATACATTACCTTCTGAAAACACTAGCGTACTTCCTATGGAACCTGAAAGTCTGGGTCCTCCACCTGAAGTTGAAATTGTCCCCATTCGCAAGTCTTCAAGACATGTGAAAGCTCCAGAACGTCTATGTCTTAACGTAAAAGTTGAGGAAACTATATTAGGGGATCTTAATGAACCTGCTAATTATAGGGCTGCCATTGAGAGTCCTGAAAAGGATAAATGGGTAGTTGCTATGAATGGGGAAATGCAATCCATGAAAGATAACAATGTCTGGATTGAAGTAGACCTTCCTCCCAATGCCAAGGTAGTTGGAAGTAAGTGGCTCTTCAAGAAGAAAACTGACATGGATGGCAAGGTACACACCTATAAGGCCCGTTTGGTAGCTAAAGGCTTTACTCAAACATTTGGTGTTGACTACGAGGAGACCTTTTCTCCTATAGCTGACATTAGGGCTATTATGATTCTCATAGCCATAGCAGCATACTATTACTATGAGATTTGGTAAATGGATGCCAAAACCGCCTTCTTAAATGGTCGCCTAGATGAAGACATCTATATGGCGCAGCCTGAGGGGTTTGTGAATCCAAAATTTCCAAACCGTGTATGCAAACTTCAAAGATCTATTTATGGATTGAAGCAAGCATCAAGGCAATGGAGTAAAATATTTGATGAAGAAATCAAAAGGTTTGGATTTACTCAGAATCTTGATGAGCCATGTGTATATCACAAAGCTAGTGGGAGTAATGTAATTTTCCTTATCCTATATGTTGATGACATATTGATCATGGGAAAAGACAGTTCCAGTTTGCAAAAGGTTAAGACATATCTTGGAAAGTGCTTTTCTATGAAGGATTTAGGGGAAGCTGCATATATTCTGAGAATCAAGATCTATAGAGATAGATTAAGGCGGTTAATTGGATTAAGTCAAAGTGCTTACATTGACAAAATATTGAAGAGATTCAATATGCAAAATTCCAAGAAATGATATTTGCCAATGAAAGTGAAACATGGCTTGAGCAGTGAGTTATGTGTTTCAACACCTGCATAGGTGGCACGCATTAGCAAAGTTCCTTATGCTTCGGCTGTAGGATCTATTATGTATGCGGTGAGATGCACAAGGCCAGATGTGGCGTTTGCTCAAAATATCACCAGTCAATTTCAACAGAATCCAGGTGAAAAACATTGGATTGCTGTTAAACATATTCTAAAGTATCTTAGGCATACGAAGGATATGTTTCTTGTGTATGATGGAAATCCAGCTACAGAACTTGGTGTTATAGGTTACTGTGATGCGTCCTGGCAATGTGACAAAGATGATGCGAAGTCTCAGACTGGTTATGTCTTTGTTATCAATGGAGGAGCAGTAGACTGGAGGAGCAAGAAGTAGAGTACAATTGCGATGTCTACGACAGAGGCCGAATACATAGCTGCTTCAGAAGGTGCAATGGAGGCTGTTTGGATTAGGAAATTCATTTCAGGGCTTGGTGTTATGCCTTCAATTGAATCGCCTATTAATATGTATTGCGACAATTCTGCTGCAATCATATTTGACAATGAACCTGGAGTCATGAAGGGCACCAGACATTTTCTACAGAAGTATCACTATGTTCGGGAACAAGTCCGCAAAGGTGAAATTAATCTCTTGAAAGTTCACACAGATGATAACTTAGCTGATCCATTCACTAAGGCTTTAGCTAAAGAAAAGCTTACTAAACTTGCCAATGGCATTGGACTTAGATTAGCTAGTAATTTCATGCATAACTGTGTTTAGTATTTGGATAAAGGATATTGTAAACATTTATTAGTTTTAAATTAAATAAAATATTGGTTATGTTTATGTTCATTATTTAATATTGTTGTCCTATTTTTGCATGTTTAATCCATGAATAAATTAGTTATTTTAAATGTCCGTTGTCAGTTAATGATATGTGAATATCATTAAATTAAGACAAATATGAGTTTTGGTATAATATACTTGAAAGTATATTGATGCGTTGACATGCCAAATTCACATGATATTCAATGAATTGAATATAGGACTTATCCCAACTATATGATGTTACTTTATGAATGATATTATTAAGTAAATCATGAATAGTTATCCTCAGACTTGAGATACCAGATAACTGTTATGAATGTAGTGCATTCTGTGGAACAATTTAACGCTATACGTAACTGGTAGTCATAAGGATTGTTTTCGGAATTGTTGCAAAGTTCATGAGTTATGCTTGTAGTCAAGATAGAATTTGTTCCTTCAAATTTATTTTTGGAGTTTAATACTGTTGGGGCCCTCTTAGGGTTGACAAAATGTTTACGTGGCCACGCCCAAGATCTCCCCTGAATATGTTCAGAATATTTGGTAATTTTGCTCAATCACAAACAACGAGAAACTAAATATTTGAATAAAGATAATATCCATTTCTTTATTTAATGTAGTATTAGTAACAAAAGGATAATAATAATGATGAATCATTAAAGTTTTTCCAAGAGACCTACTCGAGTTGTATTAGAGGCATCGGCGTGTTGCAAGACGCTAATCGATGTGATCACAACTATTAAGATATGTCTAAGTGGGAGCTGTTAGTTTTATAGACATAAAATAATAGTTGTGTGTTATGATCGAACTCGAGATCACGGGATTGCACACTTTACGTATGAGAACTAAAGATTAATAATTTTATATAAAACGTTATATTTAATTAATAATTATCACAAAACGTATAACGAACGTTAGTATTTAACGGAAGTGACTAACGATCGTTAAATAAGAAAAGGTAAGGGTCAATTCGTGTAATCCGTTTAAACCCTAATTAGGGTTTCGGTTTGATTCTTGTTTTGCTAGAATCATCAAGGTACGCTTACTTTTAAATTCGGTTAATTATTTATATGTTATGTTTCCTACGCTTCCGTAATGTGTTCTTTGATGTTATTGTTTATATGTGATTGTCCAGATATAATAATTCTAACATATGGCACAGAGTGTCACATCAATTGGTCACTTACGTTTGCTATATTATATGTAAATCGTATGGTATATTGTTTGAGTCTTATATATCGATATCCATTCTGGTTAGGCATTGTAGTTTTGAATGTAAAAAGGTGAGCGCAAGAAGTAAAAGGTCATTCTTTGTATTTTTAATTTTAGAACTTGTAAAGTTAAGAGGAAAATAATTTGGACACCTAAAATTATGTCTAAATTTAGACCCAAACATAGTCTTTTAACCTCACAATCATGGCTCAAACTTAAAAGGTGCATTTTTAAGCTTTTACTTGAAATATATGCATTGTGAGAAACCCTGAACTCTTTATCAATGGCGAAACTGAACTCCATGACACGTGCATCATCATCTTTCATCTCCATCTTCACAACCCCAAAACCAAGCCTCCACTCAAAACCCTTTTCACATTCATTTTCAACCACCAAAACCCCATTTCCACTCCAATACGAAATGATAATCACCCAACCACCACCATCCTCACCACCGCGCAACCACCGTCGCCCACCACCTCCAAACACCACTCCAAGTGATACCCACTTGGGGTTTGATGATTGGGTTGATATGAAACTCACCCAAGATCAAAACCCTGATCAAGAACTGGACAAAATGGATAAAAATAAGAGGAAATATTATAATAAGAGGGAAAAAAGAATGTACGGTTTAGATGATGATAATGGGATTGATGGTAAGTTAAAAAATGCTAAGGAATATGTTGAGTTAAATCAACAAGTAGTAAAGCTAAAAACTTTGCATAAAAGAGAAGAAGAGTTGTATTTTTATGATGCTTTTGCTTATCCTTGGGAAAAAGATAAGCATTATAAGATGGTTTATCAGTTGGAGAAAAAGTTTTTTCCTGACCATTGTTTTGATAAGGCGTTTTGTGAACCAGGTGATCCAAAGAACGAGAATGTGACGAGTAAGAAGAAGGGCGAAACGAAAGATGACAAGGGGTTGGTGTTTTTTGAGGAGAAGGGGGTGGTTGGTGATGATAATAAGGATGTGAAGATGGATGTGACTGAGAAGAAAGTTGAGGAGTTTTTTAAGTGTTTGAAGAAGGTGCCGGATGATGTTGATAGTGGAATGCCGTTTGTTTCTGGGAGGAGTTGTGGGCTTCCGCCGAAATGGGATGGTCCAAATGGCGCGGTGCTGTTGGTTAATAAACCTAAAGGTTAGCACTCTTTTGTTTGATTGATGAATTTAGAATGTTTATTCGATATAACATAATCATTTCAGTCTGCAATGCCAAACACCCCTTTACTGTTAATTAATGAAAGAATACCCCGTTGATGAATTGGTAAAGCTTTATGTCACACATTTGGGAGTTATAACGCCCAAATTTTGCAAAGCCTACTGTCATTGTGTGATTCCCTGTTTAAGTGTGTATTATGTTGGGTTATGTTTTAGTCGGGGTACTGAAGAACTCTCTCGTTGCTATGCATTTACAAAAAAATAATGTTCTCCGTTCTCTATTTTGTTTATTTATCTCTATTTACCTTGCTGGCCACCGTATCTTCTTAAAGATGATGTTGTTTTGCAGGATGGACCTCATTTACAGTTTGTGGGAAGTTGCGCCGCTTGGTCAATGTAAAAAAGGTATCTTTTTTTCTGTTTTGCAATTGTAGCAGCATATTACTACTGTTATGTTATGAATTTTTATTAGAAATAGTTGTTTGTTATAGGTTGGGCATGCGGGGACTCTTGATCCTATGGCAACTGGTTTACTTATCGTATGTATTGGCAAAGCGACAAAGGTGGTTGACAGGTACGAGATGTTCTTTATCTTAATGGCTTAGATCAACTTGAACTATCACAAAAAAAGGGAACTCAGAATGTCGTCTCTCATACTATTCCACATGTCACTTGGGGTGTTTGAATACATTTACTGCGAGTATTGAAGTGATACTTACAAAAAAAAATATGAGGATTTGTAATAAAACATGGTATGTCTCTGCTGCTTGATGCTGTAATAATCACTTCTGGTGCTGTAAATTGTTAAGCAAATTTCGCTAAATAGGGAACAAATATGTTAATAGATAATATAAGGGTATATAAGTGATATTGGGAGGTGTTTGGATGTGCATTTCGAAAGTGTTTATGTGATATTAGTTAACCATAATCATATAATCAAAGTAATAAAGCAAGCCGTAGAAGATGGTATTTATTGCTTGAAGTTGTTATACTCAAATGATTAGATGTTTAAGAGTGTGATTATTTACAGAATTAATAGATAAAATGACCAAAAGTTACATATTTGTAAAAGAAACAGAATGGACTTCTTGTGAAATGGGAGTATAAGTGATGCAAATCAGGATATAAGAGGGGGAAAACCCGTTTTCTATTGCAACTGATATAAAACTAAATTATCTAATTAAACCGATAGCCAGAACAAGAATTTGTCTATCCAAAAAGGAAAAACTGATGATCACTTTCACTTCTTAAAAATATGTAAAACGTACCAATAAGTTAATGAGTTTTTATGACAGATTTCAGGGTATGGTTAAAGGTTATAGTGGAGTCCTTCGTTTAGGGGAAGCTACCTCAACCCTTGATGCTGACTCACCTGTAATACAACGTGAACCGTGGGAGCACATTAAGGATGATGACATAAAGAAAACTGCTGCAACATTTTGTGGGGAAATATGGCAAGTCCCTCCAATGTTCTCTGCCATTAAAGTAAGTCTTAATCAATTCATAGTATTTCTACTAGAACCTCACAAATTAAACATGTAATATTTGCTTGAATTTCGGTCCATCTAAATATATTTACACCACTAACTAATAGTCTCGTCTATAATAGGTTGGAGGTGAGAGGTTGTATGAGAAAGCAAGAAGAGGAGAAAATATTGAACTTTCACCAAGACGGATTTCAATTTTCCAGTTTGATGTTGAGCGAAGTCTTGAAGACAGGTTCGCTCCAAATCCAGTAGTTTATCTCATTCAATATTAATATTTAGTTATTTAAACTGTATAAATAAACATACTGAATTAGATATTTCTGAAACTATGGCTAGTCCAACTATTAGAGGTGGATATGGGCTGTTTTTATTAGTTTATAATCTCAAGTGGTTCAAATACTATTAGAGGTGGATATGGACTGTTTTTATTAGTTTATAATGTCAAGTGGTTCAAATACTTCAAATCGAAACAGTCTAGCAAAAGGGTGAAACATGAGCTATTTGGGGTGCAAGATCATTTGTTCGAAAGAAGATTATTACTGGGATAAGAATGTTTATGTAATCATCATTAACATTTAGCACTTATAATCACAACTCACAAGTAATGGATAAGAATTGTTTGCCTCCCGAGGGTCGCCATGTTATGTACTCCGTACCATTCTAATAACGAACTGTTTCAACCCGAACCCATTTGACCTGTTAGCCAACCAACCTGGCATTTGTATGTTGCCACCTCTACCTTCTATGGTCAGTTGATGCACGAATATAAGTTTCCAAAAAGTAGTCATTGAACTCATATTTATGGCTCCGCAGTCCAATTGGTAGTTACGTAGATTTACGTTTATATCGTTAATTAGAATGTCGGAACCAGTTTTTGGTGAACTTTAAAAACTATTTTTAAGCTGCAGTTATCACTTAAGATACTCATTTGAACACCCCCTTAGTTACTCTGGAAGTGACAATCTTATGAGTAGTAATAGCTTCCGATTCCCCCTTTATGTGGTTGCAGACAAAATGTGATATTCAGGGTGACGTGCTCAAAAGGGACATATATCCGATCCCTATGTGCAGATTTTGCAAAGGCTCTCAACAGGTAGTCTAAATAATCATACCTATAATATGCATTTCTTACTACAAATGTAGTTTCAAGATAAAAAATTATCAGATATATTGATTCTGTTATCTTCTTGCAGCTGTGCTCATATGACTGCTTTACGAAGAGATTCCATTGGTAAGGCATTGATCCCTAATGCTTTATGAGAGTACTTTGAGTGATTGATTTCTTGTACATACCTAAGTTTTAATATGTGTCCTATACTTTGGAAAGTTAACTCTAATAATTTCAAGGTGCAATCTGGACCCATAGTATTATGAGTGGGGTCAATCTGGGTTAAGTTTTATATTAACGTTTCAAACGAGTTAAACTACATAAAGGAGGAGCCACCTCTTCTACATGGGTCGAACAGTTTGAAATCCGCCCCAAAGTGTATTTTTTGTACTAAATTATTCTAAACTATTTTATTAAAAAGTATCATCAAAACTAACAGAGTTATCGTTTTTTGGACAAAAAGTATCCCTGGTCCACCTGACCATTGTCCTCCATCTACGCGAAATAGGTTCATTTTTCCAAAAGTAATTTCCACATCCAAATGCTCCTGTCAGTGGATATGATAATGCTATCAACTTATGTTACAGGGGAATACTCGGTAGATGATGCATGGGAATTCAAGGAGTTAGAAGAACAAATTCCCAAAAGCTACATGTAGATTATTATGGTTGTCGAGAGTCTTGTATGTTATATACATTTAAATGGCGATTGCAAGCAGACATTGTGCCTTGTGCTTTTACATGCTGGTAGCGGGATCAAATTACGATTGCATGGAAGAGGCTAGTGAAGTTCAGAGGTTCTTAGATTTTTTGGAGTTAGGGTAATGTAAAATTAGAATATCTTTGTACGATAATTCTTGTTAGTTGCAAATCCTGAATCACATATTTATATGAAATAGAGTTGCATTATTCGACCATTAATATTTTCCAGTTTCAGTTAAATTTGTTGTATCTTTAGGATGCTTAACACTTGAATTCAGTTCAAAACTATCCACATTTTCAAGACAATTTTCAAATGCAGTATCGTGTTCTGTAGCCTAAGAATCTATCCCAAACTGATATAATACTTGACACGTTATCGTATACTTGAGCTGTTTCCACATGGTACTGTCATTTAGAAATTACATTTAATTGATTAATGTGTACAACTGTACATGCTAAAAATGTAAAGAACTAGACATTAAGAACCATCAGCAAGGATATTATTACAAGTAAATCAGCATATATAAACCAATAGTTGCTCCCTGTTTTATTTACAGTAGTTATTTGGAGACCCAGTCAACCAAAAATACATTTGAACAGGATGATCATTTAGGCCATGTGCTTACACACAGTTTCTTCGCTATCTGAACTGAACTGTAGTACTACACAAAAATCCAATACGAACCTAACAGGACTATCCAGCTACCAACTAATGAAACCATAATTGCTTACACACACTTTCATTTTTTGTTATTGTTAGCATCCTTCTTTGACAACATTGGATACAATAGTGCAGCAAACATTTTTCTTACCAGCTACCAACTAATGAAACCATAATTGCAACACTTTCATCAAAATGTAGACATTTACTTACAAGTATATTGTACAGGATGACAAACAGGTGGAAATATATAACATTCGCTGCAACCTTTGTCAAAAGGCATAAAGAACAAGTAATTTTGTTAAACAATCCACCTTTTTTCTATTAAACTAAAAGAAGAAAAAAAGAAAAAGGCAACCATGTATTCGAAGTCTTGCTAAATAATAGTGAACTTTAAGTCAACATAAGAAATTTTATTGGGTTGGGTGGGGTTAAGAAATAGGCTCTGCAATGGTTATTATATTTTTACAGCCAGAATTTTCATCGCATCAACCCTTATCATCTAAGTCAGTTCATAATTTACACCTTTCACCATATAACTAATACGTAAGAACTCCTAATGGCCATAACTCACATTTTATCGTATACGATATATGTATTCCGTGTCACATCCACCTTTTATTTCACCAACAACATTGATAAAAGCATGAGAAAGGACCTCTGGAGCTGTTCTGCACGGGCGTTTTGGGTGTTTCATCATTTTTAGAGATTAGCGTGCTTGTACCGGGAGAATCTGGTAAGAAGCCATTATACATCCGAGGAGGGATGGCTGTGGATTCAGATGGCGGTGAGGCGGTGGTTGAAAGAGAATGGAGAAGCATTTGTATTATTTGACTAAAGTTGGGGCGAGCACTTGGATCTTCCTTCCAACAAGATGTCACTATTGAAGCCAAATCGGCAGGAAGGTCATCAGCACTTGGTCTCACATTCTGCAAAACAATATGAATAAGCCCATGATATACGTTCATGACGTCAATAATAATTGATGGGTGAAGCAGTTTTTCGAAAAATTACATAAATGGGTAATTACGGGATTGCATTGTATCTTCAACGGATAAAATAGGTAAAATATTAAAACCTAGCTAAAGATGAGACGGGTCGAATATGTTGAACATGTCAAAAGTAGCTCTTTTATTCAAATGCTTATAAGTTATAATTTTCACAGTTTACTTTATTCCTTTTTTAATATTTAGTACTTCAATTATATAACGTTTTAAGAAAATGGATAAAAAGTGTCCGTTGGTTATAACCCGACCATAATGGACAAAAGTACCCATTACCCGGCCATTTACAATTCATCAACAATCCCAAGAATGAATTTAGATGTGGGTATATTGCTAAACCAAGATTTTTCCTATAAGTAACTACAACTTTTGTGTGTGATTACTGAATAAATCGTTTGATCCCAGGTTCCAACCCCTCTATACCTAATTTTAATCCCAGACAAACCAGACCTCCCGCGAATGCTCATTTTCAAGTGGACTTCATGTGTATTCACTATTCATTATTCATAATTTCATATAGTAATATTGTAATACCAACAATTTTTACATATACCTTAAAAGCCGCTGCATAGGCAGCCTGAAGATTCGACATGCCCTCGAATGGCATCTTATTGTGTATGAGCTCCCACAATACGATTGCAAAGCTATATGCATCTACCTTGTGGTTATAATGCTTTTTCTCTCCTTGCCTCAGTGTTACCGTGCTGTAAAGCTATAAACACACGAAGAAAACATAGTTTTATAAAATGAGATCATAAAAAAAAGTGAAATCTTAATATTGCAGAATAGAGTACCTCTGGGGCCATCCAGCGGTAAGTTCCGGTTTCGGCAGTCATCATCTCTGTTAATGATTCTTCTCTTGCCAAACCAAAATCAGCTAGTTTCACAGATTTGTGATCCGCTGTCAGCAGCAGATTTTCTGAAGAAAAAAGGTCTTAATGTATATTAAATTGTAGTTTATGGGCTCGGTGGAAGTGTCTACATTAACTGTCACTCGTTCATAGAGGTGGCAAGACGAGTAGCTCAAGTCAGGGTCATGTCAAAAAGGATACTTTTGGCACATGTCAGCTCACCCAAAATACTTTTCGTACATAATTTTAGATCTTAACATTTTATTCAGTATGTGAAGTTGTTAACTGTGACGGCACAAACCATATTCTTATAATACAATTCAAATTTAATGCTATTTGGGAGGTTGTATGCATCATTATACATGCATTCTGTGTTACTTTTGACCCATTTCACCCGTTTCATTTTTTGCTAATTATCTAATTTGACCCATTTAACCCATTAGAGATAAACATAACCCAAATCAACCTATAAAGAAATCAATAGTCAGTTTTGCCACTTCTAGAGGTTCGCAATCAGCAGGTTTAAATTCTTACCTGATCAGTATCTCAGTTTAAATTACTAAAAATTTTTATATCAACTCAACCAGCCAACACATTTCTAAGGTTGTGTCCAAGTTTTCAAATTGAGATAACAGACATAAACTCAAGAGTAACACAATGACCAACTCATTGGAAAGATCAAACATAAAGATTAGCTAGTTGACTATCAGACCGTCCATTGTGCTACGATCCATTTACTCGCTTTAACTGTATTAGGAGTAATGTGGCTTACCAGGTTTTAGATCACGGTGAATGATCCCGTGGGCATGCAAGCACTCCATTCCACGAGCTATATCAAGTGCAAACCCAATCGCCACACGTGTATCCAAACTTCCTGGGCGCAAATCCTTCAGGTATTTCCGTAACGTCCCACCAGTTAGAATCTCGGTTACTATAACCATGATTGGTGCCTTGCAAGCTCCAATAAACTGTGATCACAAAAAGTAATTTACATTTTCAAAACATCAAAACAGTTTCTTTGAGATCATAATTCTATGATGAAATTAAAACACTACCTTCACTAAATTCTTGTGCTGAACTTTAGATAGCATTGCAATTTCTCGCCCAAAACGACCTTCAATCTTTGCCTTTTCTTCTGGGGTATCACCTTTGTTTATAATTTTAATTGCAACATTCTGGTTTTTATATCTGAAATAATCCATACAATCAAAAAAGACAAACCATCTCAACTTCAATATCAAAAGAAAATAAAACTCATAATCTAAGAGGTGTTTGGTTGTAAGTATATCTCAATAATAAGTTCTGTGCCCTGGTGTGAACCATTACGATTCAAATTTCTAGATTAACTAGCATCAAAAGTATCAAACTTGTTAATTTAGGATGCCATAAAAATTAATTTTCTATTTATGTATGATTCAAAAGTAACCACACATGCTTCATAAATCAATGCGATCTCATCATTCCAAATATCAAAAACCACATAAAACAACATGACATTATAATCATAACCGAATCATGATTAAAAAAACTTTAAAATGCGATAAAAATTAATTTTCTTATACATTCGAGATCTTCAAAGTTCAAACCATTTTTAACAATGTGACTAAGCAACTCAAAATCGATTTTTTCACCACAAATTACAACATCATAGCCAACACATGCTTCAAAAACCAATGAGATCCAATCATACCAACATAACATTATAATCAAAACCAAATCATGCATAAAAAAAATTATTAAAAAAAAAAAAAAAAAAAAAGTCCACTTACTTCCCCTCATAAACTTTAGCATGCGCACCTTCTCCAATCTTAGGACCAACAAAAAGCTGCTTTGGATCAATCAACCACTTTGACTCCAAATTAAACTCCAGTCCTGAATAAAAACCATTCCCAGATCCCATCTTTTTCAAATCTCAACACTTTTCAAAAAAAAAAAAAAAAAAACACAAGATCAGTAAAACCCAGAACCCAAAATGCAATTTAACATCAAAAAAATCAATTTTTTTTTTTTAAAAAGGTTACAAATTTTCACTGAAGACTTTTAACAAACACTTAGTGTGCACTAAAAAACCCCACATTTTAAGCTAAACCCACATCAAAAAGCCCATAAAGATGCAAGATCATCAACATAAACACCTTTATAAACACTTTAAATAAATAAAGATTAAAGCTTTATTAACTACAAATAAGATTTAATAAAAAATGAAATTATAAAAAGTGAAATTTTTTGCTTATTTGATCGGCAAAGATAAGGAAAAGGAGTTGAGAGTCGTTCTGACAAAACTTGTGAGTCTTTTTATTATTTTGTGTTTTTTTAATTTATATATAAAAAAAAAATGGGTGAGAAAAAATAGAAATGATTTTGAGTGAGATTTTATAAAAAATTATAAAAATTTTGTTTTTGTATAAACGACAATATATAGATTCTTTAGACTTGTCACTTGTGTCATAAAGTTAAGATATTTTTTTTATTGATCAGGCGGACTCATCCCAAATTAATAGTCATTTTTTCTATTTTGCTCTTAAAATTATTATCTACATTTAAATATAGTTGTTAAGAATATAGCAAGTTTATTATATTGCACTTAATATTATTATAAATTACAAACATCATTTAAAGATTTAATTAATTCAATAAGAGTAAAAGTGATATTTTGCAAAAAAGTAAGAGAAAGAATGCGTTAATGATTATGTTTTCTTAAACTGTGTATTTTTTGTCGTTAGACAATAATTTTGAGACGGAGGGAGTAATATATTTTTTCAATGTACCGATTTGATACGTGAACTTTAAAAAAGTTTTAGAAATGAAATAAACTTTAATACATGTTCGAATTTAGTATGTGATAATAGCGTGTCATACCTGAAAGTCTGACATATGACATCATTTATAACGTGACATGTCATCAACATGTATCAAATTGGAACATTTATGAAAGTTCGTTATATTTCTACAACTTTTTTAAATTTCACGTACCAAATCGATATATTTAGAGAAATACATTACTATTTTACGATCTAATCTTTTTTTTTTTTTTTTTTTTTTTTTTTTTTTTGACAAAAGATTGTATAAGTTGATTTTGGTGTATTTGTTTATAGATCTTGATCTATATATTAATTTAGGGGATTAAAGTAATAATGGAATATATCTAAGAGCCAATAAAATCTTGAAGCGTGTGGATTTGTGGAGTTTTTAATTTTGAAGACACGGATTTGAATAGTTTATGTTAAAGTGAATCAAATCAAAATATACTTTGTTTGTAATTAACAATTAATTATTATGTTAAGCCAATAGAATTAAAGATTTTACTAAAGAAAGGGAGGTGAAATAGGTTGAAATGTGACAATACCCCATGTTAAAAGCATTAGAAATAACTTTGACTACAAAATGTAACTATTATTTAATTTTGACTATTGATCAATTTTTATTATCCAATTTAAAAAAAAAAAAAAAAAAAAAAAAAAAAAAAAAAAAAAAAAACTATTTTTTTCTGTTCATATAAGGTATGACAAGTAAAATAGATTACAAATGACTGGGATTGAATAGATGGTATTATGCTTAACTTTTAGAGCATTTGCATATATACCATAAGCATACATAAAAATCATTATAACATCTGCATCAAAAACTTGTATGAACGATATATATATATATATATATATATATGTGCAATTATTCATCTTTAAAGGGATATATATACAATTATTGCTAACTTTTAACCTACCAAGTGTCACGGATTCAAATCTTATCTTTAACATCTCTTCAGTTTCTTTGTTGCTTTTGTCAAATGCACTTTCATATCTTTCAAAGTTTATAATTTATATTTTACCAAATTTTAAGTATATGTTATTCATTAGTTATTATATAAAAATTTATTAGTCTTAGTTATTTTGTAAAAAGTTGTCTATTTGTGTTACTTTGTATTTCTTTTTCATTCATTTGTTAGAAATGTTATCTTGGTAATTTTTTTCTACCATTCTAATTCTAGTTACATAAATGTATTTAAATTTTACTTAATTTATTTTGAGATAAGTGACAATGTTTCTAAATTTTTATTATTTATGCATACAAATTATATATTATTTCGTTCATGTCGGTTTGGGTGGGTCCTCGCTATAAATGCTATTTGCAAAGACTTTTTTTTTTTTTTTTTCTTTTTTCTTTTTTACAGAAAGTTGATACGCCGTAGGCTTGAGACATGGCATACGGCGTATGTAGTATATACGTTGTTGATACAAAAGTTGGGCGTTCCTTGATTCCGTACCAATCAGATCTTAATGCTTGAGACCTACGCACTAAGAAAACAAAAAGACACCGTTAGGCTTATCGTGGGATTGTCTCCCACGATTATCCTCCGGCGTGAGAGTAAGTAATCGGTTTTTAGGATTTAGTTGAAGAGTTAGGGTTGTAAGTCGTACCTTTGATGAGAGTCGAGAGACTCTTTATATACACACGAAACCCTAGTTGGTTTCGTGCTCCTCACTCCTCAGCGTATCCCGCATAGGTCGGTTTTGATACATATCCCATAAATAAGAGATATCCTATCAAGACCATAAATAACTTCGGGTTTGGGCCAACGTAAGCCCAAACCGTTATCGCAATAGCCCATTCGTGATGGGCTTGAGCCCATCCGTGATGGGCTGGAGTCCATTCGTGATGGACTTGAGTATGGGTCGGGTTCGTGACCCGAATACGGACTATACGTCATCATACGTCGCATGTGTCTCTTCTTACATACGGCGCATAAGCTCATTGAATGGAATTTCTTCGTCGATTTCAGCTTTTCTTTCCATCAAAATTTCCTCAATTTCGCCCCATTCATTCTCCAATTCAATTAGACTATTTTCTGGGTCTATGTCTTTTTCTAACTGTTTCACCAAAAATGTATCCAATTGATCATCCTCAAGCGTTTCCTGTACATGCTCACTAACCAACATATCAATCAAATTAAAATAGTCGAAGTAGAATGACAACAAGCTCTTAGTTCACAATAAATCTGCGGAATTAATGGATTTGTTATTAAAATGATGAAGTTTTACACTTACAGATTACAAGTGAGGAAGAGTGAATATATACAAGTGAAATGTGAACTATGACAACTTGACACTTTCAGTCCCTATACTTCTATATCCGCCCCTCAAGTTGGAGCATCAGTGACTCCCAACTTGTCCACAAGGAAAGTATGCTGATCTTGACCCAATGCTTTTGTCATCACATCAGCTAACTGTAAGTGTGTAGGAATGAAAGCAGTTTGTAGAAAACCATCTTGTATCTTGTCTCTAGTGAAATGACAGTCAATGTCAAGGTGCTTCGTTCTATCATGATAACAAGGGTTGGCAGCAATCTGCTGAGCTGATTTGTTGTCACAGAACAGAGTTACAGGCAATTTTATTTGGATATGTAGATCTTTGAGAAGAAAACTGAGCCAGAGCAATTCACAAGTGGTAGCAGCCATGCTCCTATATTCTGCCTCAGTAGAAGATCTGCTCACAGTGGCTTGTTTCTTTGTCTTCCAAGAGACTAATGAATGGCCTAAGAAAATGCAATAACTAGTTAAAGACCTTCTGGTCATGAGACAAGAAGCCCAGTCAGCATCTGAAAAACCTGTCATTTGTAAGTGAGGCTGCACAGGATAGAAAAGCCCTTTAGTGATTGTTCCTTTTAAGTACTTTAATAGATGAATTGCAGCCTGTAAGTGAACATCTTTGGGAGCTGAGACAAACTGGCTTAGATGTTGTACTGCATAAGAGATGTCTGGCCTAGTCATGGTCAGATACAAAAGCCTGCCTACAAGTCTTCTATAGGTACCAACATCACTTAAAGGTGTACCTTTATCCAATGAAAGCTTCAATTGAGTAGGAAGAGGAAAAGTAGCAGGTTTAGCAGCTGTAAGACCAGCATCAGTCAAGAGATCAAGGATGTACTTTCTTTGATTGAGATGCATACCATCATCTGTCTTGCATAACTCAATACCAAGGAAATATTTAGCCAAACCAAGATCTTTAATAGTAAACTGCTTATCAAGACTTGCCTTTACTGCTTGAATCTCTGAATTTGAGTTGCCAGTAATTAGCATATCATCCACATACACAATGATAGCTATAAATTCCTCCCCTTTGGTTTTCACAAACAATGAATAATCATGCTTGGACTGAACATAGCCAAGTTGAACCAAAAATTTTGTTAACTCATGATTCCATACTATTGACAATCTCTGTACCATTGTCTGATCTCACTACCTTTGGTTGACTGTTGAAGTAAGTTTTGACATAGGCAAAGAAAGAAACCAATAAAGCAGGTATCTGATCCTTTGTGTGTACCAAATAGGTCCATGTGGCTCTTGTGTGATCATCCACAATGGTGAAAAAATAATGAGCACCATTCAAAGCAGGTAACTTATAGGGTCCCCATAAATCAACATGAATCATATGGAATGGAACAGGAGAAATGCTGTCACTTTTAGGGAAGGGCAATCTATGATGTTTGGACAACATACAACATTCACAAGAGAATTTTGAAAAATCCATGGATGTATACAATGGAATATGAGATGGTTTTGACACAGAAGAATGCCCAAGCCTAGCATGAAAAGTATTTACATCTAACACATTCTTAGAAACAGAATTGCTAAATGATGCCTTATTCAAACAAACATTAGGTACAAAATTCAAATGAGAACCATGAAAATCAGAAATGCTTTTGGAGAATGCAATAGGATCAACAGTTGGTTTGCAGATGTATAGACATCTTGAACCTTTGCCTACTGCAACAATCTGATTAGTTGAAAGGTCCTGAAAGCAAAAGTCATTTGGATAGAAATGAGCAACTAGGTGATTGTTTTGAATGAGTTGACCCACTGAAAGCAGATTTAATTGAAAATCTGGGACATAAAAGACATTGGTGAGAAATAAGGTTGGTGTTAACTGAACTGTGCCCACTATAGTCACTAATTTTGTACTTCCATCAGGCAAATTCACAAGAATTGGCTCCTTAAGATAAGTAACTGAAATGAAAAGACTAAAGTGTGGTGTCATATGATCAGATGCCCCTGTGTCAGTCACCCAATCCCTCTTAATGTTCATGTTTAGATGACAAAACAATGCAAAGGAAATTGTGCAACAAGAGAATATACCTGCATGTGAGGTACTTGCATAATCTCTAGATGCACCAGAATCAGTACCTTTTCCCTTAAACATCTTCATCATTTCTTGACACACAGCAGCAACCAATTTTTGATCAACACCACTTCCTTGATTCAATCCTATTTCATTCTCACAACCCAAGTCAAAAGGAGTATCACCACTGCAAAACTCATCAAAACCAGTAACATTGGCTGCCATTCTGTTCTGTTTCTTAGCTTTCTTACCTTTATACCAATCAGGATATCCTATTTTCTCAAAACAATGATCAACAGTATGCCCTTCTTGGTTACAACCAGTACAAAATCTTTTACCATCACCTCTGCTATCAATTCTTGATCCTCTAACATCTTTCCTCCCACCATTAAACCCCTTATTATTATTCAAATTAGCAAAGAAAGCGGTTGGTTCAAAAGTATGACTAGTAACTTGTTTCTGCTTCTCAATTTGCTGAACAATATAGTAAGCCTTATTGACTGTTGGTAAAGGATCCATAGCAAGAATTTGACTTCTCACAGACTCATACTCATCATTCAATTTCATCAAAAACTGAATCAACTTAGAATTACTATCTCTTAACAAGAACTTTTCAAGAACATCACAAGTACACTCTCTCATTTTCCACAATCACAATTGGGCAAACCATTAATGTTACTCAATTCATCCCAACATTTTTTGAGTTTGTTAAAATAAGAAGCAACAGTAAGACTACCTTGATTTATTTTACTCAATTCCCTCTCCAACTGGTAAACCAAAGGACCATTGCTCTGCCCATATCTTTCAGCTATCTCTTTCCACAATTCACAAGCAGAATGAGCATACAAGAAAGCATCAGATAGTTCATTCACCATAGAGTTCAAGATCCAACAGGTTACCATATAGTCACATCTTACCCACCTCTGTAAATCAATATCTCCAATAGGTGGTTTAGGGCAAGAACCATCAATGAAACCCAGCTTTAACTTTGCACCCAATGCCATCTTAACGTTTCTACTCCATCCATGAAAATTGTTCCCATTGAAAGGAGTGTTTGTTAAGGTCGTACCAGGGTGATCAGAACTAGCAATATACAATGGATCATTGATCATGTTGATATTTTGGTTCTGGTTTTGTGTTTGATTGGAAGGTTGATCGTTTAGTGATTGTGATGAAGAAGGAACCGCCATTGATGACGTCAGAAAAGCTTGAAATCAAGAAACTGTATAATGATCAATTACGAAGTGTAATCAAGATCAACAGTAATGAAAGTAATGAAAGATTGATCAATTGTGATTCAAGATTAACATAATCGAATCAATTGTGAAAATTAGGGTTTGATCAATTTGGGGGTTTTTGGAATTATTAGGGTTTGGAGCAACCTGTCTCTGATACCATGCGGAATTAATGGATTTGTTATTAAAATGATGAAGTTTTACACTTACAGATTACAAGTGAGGAAGAGTGAATATATACAAGTGAAATGTGAACTATGACAACTTGACACTTTCAGTCCCTATACTTCCATAAAATCTTCATTAATAACACCTTAACAAAAGAATATGACTTTTTATACAATAGAAGAATGATATACCGTATTACCGTATTAGTTGAAAAATATGTTACACAAAAAATATTTGTTTGTATCTGACTTTTTTAGAAAGTCAACCGGGGCAACCCCTTCACTTTCTAGGAAATTCATGTCCACTTTAATAGGAACATATAAAATATAAATTATTTGCTTGATCTATTGTACTTGAACAGTCTTTTAACTTTTTTATAAAAAAAAAAGTCTTTTAACTTTAGAGATATTTAATAGTATTATTGTATTCTGATTAAAACTTTACAAGTTAAGTGAATAATAATACGTTATCAACGTAGTTGGACTAAAAAACATATATGTCAAAGCAACCTATAGTAAAAAAAAAAAAAAAAAAAAAAAATATATATATATATATATATATATATAAAGATATATATATATATATATATATATATATAAAAAAAAAAATTAACGGCAAATTTATTAAGAATTCTAGCAAGGAGCTAGAAAAAAAATACAAGAGAGTTACAAAGGGTGTTGCAACCAATCATTCCAGCTTACAACTAATAAAGTTCTAAATTTTAACCAAACGTAAGAAAATAAACGAATATTATCAAAATGTCGCTTTTCCTCATAGAACGAGAGATAAAAACGACGTTTTTCCGGAACTTCCATATAAACCAACATGTTGTTGCAGCTATAACTTTCATCTTAACTTTGTTATCCTTTGTAGTTTGCGAATTATCGATCCAAGACATAGCCTCCGTTAGAGGAATACTTGTTGGAAACTGAGAACCACTCCATATCTGAACACGTCTCCAAATGTTGGATGTCAAATCACAAGAGAAAAGAATATGATCTGTGGATTCGACATTGAAGTTACAAACAGGGCAACATATGGGCTGGAGATCTAAACCCTTTCGGGATAGATTAAGAAGATGAGGGAGTCTATCGAGCATAGCTCGCCACATGAAGATGTTAACCTTAATAGGAAGAGATTTACACCATCGTGTAGGGGTGTCCAAAGATGGGAGGATAATATCATCAATATGTTGTCGTGTTTCCCGAACAGTGAAGGAGCCGTCCATTCTTAACGACCAAATCCAAGTATCTATATTAGATGACGTACTTACGTGATAGATCTCCGAGAGAATGGTGGCCAGCAGAGTGCTATTGCGACCAGATGCGATATCACGACGCCAATTCCAATTCCACTCTCCATTTATAAAACGATCACACACTTTTGCATCTTCATTGCAGTCAAGACGAAAAAGACGATTATATCGATCTTTGAGAGGATAGTCACCTATCCAAGTATCTTTCCAGAAGCGAGCTAAATGCCCATTGCCAATTTTATAATGAAGGGTACTATAATACCCCCATATTTTGGTATACGCATCGGAAATAGGTTTGAGGTATTATTTCAGGTATCATAGTCATAATAATAGAAAATGACTCAAAAATAGACGTTTTTAGATAAAACAGTTATCATTCATTTATTTAATCAGAGTTTTACAAAAGAGAGGTCCCAACGGGAGTTATTGAAATACTTATATATTGTATGAATGATAACAAAATGGACACCCTTTTTATAAGAAAGTCAATAGCCACTCCGTGCCAAGTTGTGCTTTAGTTACCTGAGATAAAACATGCTGAAAAGTCAACACAAAGGTTGAGTGAATCCATAGTGTTTATATAGTAATACTTGGTTGAACACAAGTTGAGTAGTAGTAAAACAATAATATTGCAGTACATTATATTGCCCTAAGTCTCATGACACGCAAACGTTAACAGTAGGACATAACAAGTGTGATGTAAATTACTAACATAATTAAATGTAGTAATAATGCCCTCGGGTAGGAGCTTGTCATTCTCCTATTTAGTCACAAATAAAGTGCATTTGTCTATCAATCCGGCTAATACAAATGGGTCGTCAACCTCCAATAGATCTATTCACTATATTCGCGTTCACTCGCAAGTGATTAATGGCTCATGATATGAGGGTCTTTTTAGTGGCAACAGTGTAAGCTTAGGTAATATCAATTAGGATATCATACAGAAAAATACTTGTGTTCAGATTTGTAGCATGTATCTCTCCACAAGTTTGAAAAACGTATAAAAGTGGGACTATGAACTCACCTTGGTATTACAGTAGTCTGATTGGAAAGTAAATCAAGTATGGTGAATGAACTACTCTGACACGCAACCTAGGTGAATATGTCAAGTTTCAGTATTTGTATTCAAACCTTAAATACATGTTTGAATATTCGTATTGCAAGTGTTTTGTTGGTAGTTAAGTGTTGAATAAGGCAACATGAAGTCTCTTCAAAAGTTAATGGATGATAATATTTATCATATTTCATTTCTAGTGTTTGATTGATCGTTAGTGAAATAGAAGTATCTCGTTTATTAGTTTTTATCAAAAAAAATGAGCCAAAAGTATATTTTCCGAAATAATATAAAATGTTACGCTTTATACCCTTTTAGTTTCAAGTGTTGACAGTTTACACCCCTGAACTTTCATATAATGACAACTTATACCCTTCATCTTTTATAAAGTAACAACTTATACCCTTCATCTTTTATAAAGTAACAACTTATACCCGTCATCTTGTATAGAATGACAATTTATACCCCTCAACTTTCATAAAATGACAACTTTTACCCCTGTAGTTTCAAAAATGACACTTTATACCCTTAACTATGAGTCGTTTACAATTTCAGCCCTTATTATATATAACTTTTCAAATTTGACAGTTTTGGCCCAAGAAAACTCCAAGTTTCAAAATGTTAGAGTTTTCACCCTCAAGTATTTTAGTCGTTACGTCTGTAGTCCTTAGTTCATTTTAGTGGCATTTTAAGTTTAGAAAAGAGCGTGGTTCATTACGGCTTGCTAAAATAAGTTGTGTTAAGTTTGTAAATAAGTTGTTGACAGCTTATTAGCTCATATTCTTAGCTTATGGCTTTAAAAAAATCGAAAGGGTATGTTAGTTTGTAGGTCGAGACACCAAAATGAACAAAGAAAATGTTAACATTGATTTAAAAGTGATGGTCATTTGTATTATTTAAACTTTGTGTCGTGTGTTTAACTAGTCTAGGTAAGTGGGCTTTTGCTAAGCTAATATGTTAGAAATGCTTATGTAAATGTCCAATCCACAAAAGCCCACACAAAGCCCATCAAAGCCCTTTAGGGCGTCACATTTCAAGTATAAATACCCACTCCTACCTCATAAGTTAGTGTGCCTCAAGAGTAGTATAGGTGGGAGTGTGTGTGTGTTTTATTTATGTATTGTTCTCTCATTTCTAAGCTAATAGATTCGGTTTATACTTATACGACACACATCTCTTTCTTTCTTGTTTGAGTACCATTCGATATATACATCATATTTTGTGTGTGATAAAGTTGTGTTCTTAACTTATTACAAGTGGTATCAAATAGCCATACAACGATTTAGGATATAGTTGTGTTCGTGTTTTTTTATCAAAGTTGTTCAAAAAAGTTGCTTTTTTTCTCTTCCATAAAAAACGTCGACTTTTATGTACAAGTTGTGATTTTTACGCAAGTATTTGGTTAAAAGTTATTTCATTTCATACTTTTTACGGGTTTAGTAGTAAGTTTGGTACTTTTCGTCGATTATAATCTTCAAAAACTAGTCGTACTCGTTAAAAGTTAAGCTCTTTGTATCGAAAAATAGTTTAAATAGTATATAGGCAATAAAATATTCAAACTTTATAAGTTTTTACGAGTTTGTGAAGTGATTTGATCGTGAAAAAGGCTTCAAAGATTGTTTGTGACTTGCTTTTGCATCTACATCGAATTGCTATATTATCGAAATTCTTGTATAAGAATTTAGATAAAAGAGGGTTTCTAGGAATTGTGGGATTTTATCGAAATTGTAAGACCTCTATCGCAATTCTGGGCGTCTATCGCAATTGTTGGTCTTATCGCAATTCTGTGCATCTTATCGCAATTCTGGATTTTTATCGCAATTCTGAGGCTTTATCGCAATTGTCAGGATTCTATCGCAATTGTATGGTTATCAAAATTGTCTGTACTTATCGCAATTGTGAGGGGGTTCTATCGCAATTCTGGAAACCAGTGGCAATTTACAAAACTTATCTAAATTCGTATTGTACTTAATTTCCACAATATCAAACGTGAACTTAGTATTCTCGTGCTTGTATAAGTGTGAGGAATACTTCGACAAGGGAAACATCTTCTAATTTGTACAAATTAGATAGATTTTTTTTATCTAAATTGCAAAATTTATATAAATTGCATATTTCTATCTAAATTGAAATTTTGTCAAAATTGTATAATTTTGTCTAAATTGAAATTTCTATAGAAATTGTGATTTTATCTAAATTGTAATTTAGATAACTTTGTCGAAATTGTGAACATTTGATCTTGTCTAAATTATAGTCTTGTCGAAATTTGTAACTTTATCTAAATTGCCGTAGTTTATCTAAATTGCAAGTAACTTCAAACGATCTTCAGCTAAAGACCAAGACTTCTCTAAAACAACTGAATTTAACCTTCACTAATCACAACTCCTATTTCGTTGCAATGATCCTACATCAACTTTATCATACGAAACATCAACAATGACTACTCAACAAGACATTCATGCAGCCGGTGCAGAAAACTGTCCTCCTATGCTAGAAAAAGGTGGATATCTTCAATGGACGAGCCGTATGCTTCGCTATATCAAAACCAAACCTGAAGGACAAGGTAAACTCCTGCTCAACTCCATCCAAAATGGACCATTCAAGCCTCGCCAAATTCAAGACCCTGGAAATCCAAATGAAACACCTCCTACTCTACCATTCCTTCGTGAACAAAGAGAAGATGATTACACAATAGAGGATTGGAAGAAAATTGCAGCTGATGACTTGGCAATGCACTTAATTCAAATTGGTTTACCACGTGAGATCTTTGCTGCTGTTGACAGTTGTGAAACTGCTTATGATATGTGGGAATGAGTTAGAAGGCTTTGTCATGGCACAGAAATTAGGCAACAAGATGTTGAAAACAAGCTGCTAACTGAATGGGAGAAGTTCACATCTACTCCAGTGGAACCCATTTAATCTTACTACACCAGGTTTTGCACCCTAATGAACGAGCTAATCAGAAACAAGTTGAAACCAAGACAAATTATTCAAAACATCAAGTTCATCAACAATCTACCAGAAGAATGGGGACGATTTGTCACGACTGTTAACCTAACAAAGGACCTTCATCAGGTAAACTATGATCAGCTCTATGACTTTCTAAAGCAAAACCAGGCAGAGGCGAATGAAGTCAGGAAAGAGAAGATAGCAAAGCAACATGATCCTCTTGCACTGATTGCTCAGACACTAACACCTGTAACAGTGAATACTCAACCATCATCATCATCTTCCACTCAGAACTACATGCAACAACAATACGTTCCACAAACTGCTGTCTTACCACAACAACCATTCTACCCACAACAACGAGAAGACATTCCAAAACAACAATATTCACAATACCCAGAACAAGAATTCACTGACAATGATGAGTCCACTGCTGCTTTGACTCAAGCATTTGCTTACCTAACAAAGGCATTCCAAGGAAGTTACTCTACACCTACCAACAACAACCAAAGAATCTCATCGAGCACTCGCAACAGGCAGATTGCACAGCCGAGTTTCAACATGGGTCAACAAGGACAAATGGTTAGAGGTTATGGGAATCAGCAGGGATATGCTCCTCGATATCAAATGGGTAATCAGAATACTGGGCAGTATGTTGGAAATCAGATGGGTCAGTATGCAGGGAATCAGGTGGGTCCAGTTGTTGGAAATCAGAGGGGTCAGAATATTGGTAATCAGATTGGGAATGGTGCTGCTCCAGTTGCTGGGAATATGAATCAGGGTAATCTGTTAAAGTGTTTCAACTGTCAGGGAATTTGTCACATGGCAAGAAACTGTCCCACAAAGCCGAAAAAGAAAGATCTAGAGTATCTGCAGAAGGCAGTGCTGTTAGCACAAAAGGAAAAGGCAGGGTTTCAGTTGAATGCAGAGGAGAATGATTTCATGGCTCTGATGGATGATATGGAAGACCTTGAGGACATCAATGCAAACTACATTTTTATGAAAAATCTTCAGGAGGCTAAGTATGATACAAATTTTGAGACACCACCTGTGTATGACACCAATACAGTCTCTGAGGTACCACCATTCACTACATGTCACAATAATGAAATATTTGATATGTCACCTCATGAGGAACAACATCCTGTGACTCCTGCACCCACTTATGATACATATATGGACACGCCAAGTTGTAGCAATATTAATTTGGCAACTCCAAATATGAATCCTAATGGAGGCTTCGAGTCACAGCATACTGAGAATGATGAGGAAACACGTGCATTACTTGAATCATTATTGAACAATTGTAGTGTTGAAATTGAAAAAGTCAAAAAGGTCAATCGCGATGTTAAGGCCGCGAATGAAAATTTGACCGCTGAGCTTGAGAGATATAAGGTAAATGAAAAAGTTTTTCAAATTGATAAAACACGATAGTCAGAATTAGAAGATGGTTACAAAAACTCCGTTTCAAGAGAAAAATAATTGCAAATTAAGTTTAACACCCTCGATGTTAATGTTACACCCCGTGCCCGCTTATACTAAAAACTTTGACTTTTACGCGGAAACGACTCACCTTTACGGACATCTGCTTACTCTTTTAACCACTGACAAAAATCTATAAACTTTCAGACCTTGAGACTATTTTTAAATGAAACTACATTCCATTAGCTTCAAAACGATAGGTCATACGACCCATTTCGACTTACGGATTAAAAGATATGATTTTTCGAAAACTGCCCAACAAACTGTGACGCCGTCAAGAAAATGGTGACGCCGTCAGACCTTGACGGGCCAGAGGATTTTTGGAAGATTAAAAGGGGACGCCGTCAAGAAGGCCATCAAGAACAAATCTGCAGTTTTCACCACTAAAAACCCATTTTGACCCATTTCATGACCTCAAACTACTTATACCACTTCCGTTTTACACCAAAACTTCCAGAAATCATTCATTTAACATATCAAACATGTTCCATTAACATTTGACCCGTTCACTACCCAAAATGGGTATATTTACAACCAAACCAAACGTCCCTTTAAACATTAACCATAACCGCATAAACTACACTTTGACTTACCAAATGACCACCAAATCGTTACATAACTTTGACACACAACTTGACTCTTGTCTACTCATTACAAAACATTACTTGACTCACGGGGGTACAAACTTATACATTGAGCTCGGTATCTATCTAAGCTCTAATTCCTTACCAATTCTTCTACCCATCGTATAATCAACTCTTACCCTTATTCGCCATCACATTAAGCACCTTAGCCTTAATCCAAGCTACATCATAACAAGAACATCATCATCCTCACATTCTTCCATCATCATCATCATCATTTTTCATAATAACCACAACTTTGAGTGGATCATAGCTAGGACACAACCTTAAGCATAAGACTTCATCATCTTCTTCTTCTTCTCAAGTCCATCTCACTTTTTCCCTCCCTTTCTCTACTCCATAAAGCCGGACCTTAAACACCCTCTAGGATAAGATAGAAATGTCTAGACTTATCTACATTACTAGATATTTATCTAGTTAGGTACAACTTTGGCCAATTGGCAAGAATGGCCCCTTAAGTCCTCTTTCTTCCATTTTAGCCACACTAACTTATAATACATGTTTAACACTTGGCAACTTAAGCCCTTAAAGTTACTCAACACTTTTATATGACTACATAGTCATACTTTGACTACTAATTGGCTATCGGGTTTGACTAAAACACAACATATGTTGACTAGCCAATCACATAAGGTCTTTATCTACTTTCATCTAGGGTGGGGTCCCAACACCCGGGAAACGGGTCTAACAGTTAACTTAAACAAGAAAATAAGATCCTTAAACACGGAAGTTTCATATTTGCAAAACCAACTTTCTAAACAAAAATCAACTTGTTCTGATCTTGAAAAAGAAAAGAAATAGTTGAAAGCAGATTTTTCAAAATGCGAAAATGAACTTCTTGATGAAATCATTGAGAAACAAGTAACAATTAAAAAGTTGGAATATTTGCTTGTCAAAACGGGTCATTCTGCTCAAACAATTCATATGTTAATCAAAGATCCAAAACCGCTTTTGCACACAATAAAAAAAAAATGGCTATCGGTTGCGAAAACCCTTATCATCTCAAGAAAGCTCAGAAAGAATAGAATGTGTTATATAATGGTAATGTGATATTTGCTGAACATGATCCTCCCACTGTTCGGGATTCTGATGAAACGATTGAGCTTGCTGAAGAGAGTAGAATCAAAATGAGACAAAAGAACCCAGAAATTAAACCAATTGATTATAACAAACTTAACATACTTTCTGGCGTAAATTCTGTTAAACAACAACAAACACCAAAGGTTTTCAAAACACCAGTTGTTTCAACAATACCAAAAGCTGTTTCCAAAAATCTTTCAAATCTGGAACAAATGTCCACTAGCAACCCTTTTAACACAAATGAAGCTAGAATATATTTGGATGATCTCAAAGATAAAGTAAAAACACTTCAAAGTATTGCTGAATCCAAAACGAATCTTAGCATCAGCAACTGGCATTCAAGTTTTCATATTGAAATGAAAAAGGTGTTTCAAACAGAAATTACTACTCCACTCCATAACATTTGTGCGAGAGTAATTCATATTGAAAATGCAATTTTAAAAGAAACAGCCAACTTTGTCAAGGACCACAAATCCCTGGTGAAGGAAGCTAATGAAAACATTGAACGCATCAAAGTTTTGGAAAACCACAATGATACTCTCTTCGAAGCAGTTCTGTCGACCGAAATTATGTCCATAATTTACCAAACATATTCTGTGGAAGACGATGAAAGATTGAGAGCTGAGACTTCTGCAGTTGTGTGAAACTATGAAAATGCTCTTGCTAAGCTTGAAAAAGAAAATGTCACATATTTTAAATAACTTGATCGAAAAAAGGAAGAATGCAAGTATGACAAATTGTCGTATGAGCGTGCTTACAAAAATATGAAAGAACAAAATGATCTTTTGAAGTCTCAGCTTTAGATGCTGCAATTAGTCTTTTAACATATCTAGTCCTAGCACTAGTTCCTGGAGGAACATCTTTCTGTGCATGGAAACCAACGGGTAGAAAATTCATACTTGTGAATGGTAAATTAAAAAAGGTTCCAAAATAACAAGTAGAAACCTTCTATGAGTATGAATCAAATGTTACCTCTAACCCAATGGAACAAAATGTTAAACGGTTTCCAAATACAAAATCTTCTGTTCATGGCAGGTTATCGAAATATGTCTTTGGATCGTCGACTCGGGTTGTTCCAAGCACATGACCGGGAATCTAAAGCTGCTGATCAACTTTGTATGGAAGTTCATGGGAACTGTACGCTTTGGAAATGATCATGTAGCAGCTATTCTGGGTTATGGAGATCTTCAGTTTCGAAACTACTTAATCACTCGAGTTTACTATGTCGAAGGGTTGGGACATAATTTGTTTTCAGTCGGACAGTTTTGTGATGCAGATTTAGATGTTGCATTTAGGAGAAACACTTGCTTCGTTAGAAATTTGATTGGAGATGATCTTCTAACCGGAAATCGTGGCACCAATCTATATGCTATCGACATAAACCAAATGGCCTCTTCATCACCAGTTTGTCTCATGACAAGAGCATGCGAAACAAAGTTCTGGTTGTGGCACAGACGATTATCTCATCTCAACTTTGACACCTTAACCAAACTAGCCAAAGACAACATCTTCAACGGTTTCCCAAAGTTCAAATACACCAAAGATCACTTATGTCCATCCTGTGAGCAAGGAAAAAAAAAGGGCAACATATAAACCTAAAACCGTACCCAGTTCGGTGGATAAGTTACATTTGTTGCATATGGAGTTATGTGGCCCAATGAGAGTTGAAAGCATTAATGGGAAGAAGTATATTCTTGTTATCGTCGACGACTATTCAAGATATACATGGGTAAAGTTTCTGAGGTCAAAAGACGAAGCACCAGGTATCATCATCACCTTTCTGAAGCGCATTCAAGTATTACTTCAAGCTCCAGTAAGGATTGTAAGAACAGATAATGGCACAAAATTTACTAATCAGGAGTTAAGAACATATTTTGAAGATACTGGAATCACTCACCAGACATCAGTTGTTAGAACTCCACAGCAGAACGGGGTAGTTGAAAGAAGAAATAGAACTCTTATGGAAGCTGCTCGCACGATGCTGATATATTCTAGTGCACCACTATTCTTATGGGCTGATGTTGTTGCCACTGCTTGTTTCACTCAGAACCGATCCCTAATCCATCTAAGATTCAATAAAACCCCATATGAGCTAGTGAACAACAGAAAACCCGATAGATAACAAACGTTTAGTTTGAGCGTTTAATAATCGTACGTTAATGAATTAACGTAAAGTGGCAAATAGAAGTTGAAAACTTTGGTACTTGACATACAAAGATGTTTATGTGAAATAAACATAAGGCATGTTGGTGTCGGTCTGCGTGTGAGCACGTTTATTGAGAATGTGAGTTACGACACATTAGTTAGTCGTTGTGATCAGATAAATTGATTACGTTTAATTCTTTAAAAAAAAATATAAGTAGAAAATGGATAAGTATTCTTTATTTAGAATATTATATTAACTTAGTACAAGGTGAAATTTACCGGTGGTTACAGGTACCTCTAGGAATTACATTATTACCGTGAAGATAGTTGATGGAGGCAACGATGTTAGCCCAAACCCCTTGCGTTTTACATACTTTAGGATATAAACCTGCTTCGTCACCATGAATAGATTTGATCAGCTTAACCCATAATAGCAACCTATAGTAAATGACTAGTTAACTATGTGAAATATTATTTACACTTCACTAAAAACAAGATTACGAGGGAATAAAAGGATGAGACATTGAGACTTTTACACTCTGTTCCCGAGTTTTGAAATAGAAGAAAAGAAGAGAAGTGACAAAAATGGGCAGAAGAGAAGAGGAGAGAAATGAAATTTAATTTTTTAGTTCGTGTTCCCGAGTTAGAAAAAAAAGAAAAGAAGAAGAAGAAAAATGATGATTTTACAAGTATACCATTTATTTTATATTAAATTATGTTATATGTTTCGGGCATTTAAGTTATTTATATTAATTAAAAGTTTTCTTATTTACTTTCTCTCCAAATCATCCCACTTTTGGGAAGAAGATTTTGGATAGAAAATTAACCAAATTTCCTCTCCATCTCTTTTCTCTTCTCTCCTGAAAAAACTCGGGAACATGAATTTATTTTAATTTCTTCCCACTTCTTTTCTCTTCTTTTAAAAATAAAACTCGGGAACGCAGCATTAAGCTTTAACTGGAGCAACTTTACCTCCAATGATAAATGGTCGAGATGCTATGTACTCGTAGTACAAAATCTAAGTAAATAAATATCTTTTGTACCTATTTATCCAAAAATTTGATAAATTTGCTTTGTAACTATTTTGTTCGGATGTTTTGAAACCTAATCATATGACTAAATCCATTTATCATTTAACACATCTCATGTTCAATTTCTCCTCTCTGATATCCATTTTTGATTCTGGCACATGTCTTAATCTTGTTTTTAAGCATACATTCTAGACACGAGAATCATTTCTCTATTCAAAATGTAACTACAAACCGTTAAGAACGACAATATACATAAGAGCTTATAGAAAACTAAGATTAAACATAGACTGATAAATTCATAATTTTATATCTTCATTGAATTGCTTGTTATTGTTGATTATTAATACTTGTAGGATTGACTTTGTTAGTAACCACTATTTATATTTTTTTTTCATCTTATACTTTAACGCAGTAAACAGCGAAATCATGAAAGCCGGAGATCGGAGAAGAAAACACCAAAAATTAAAGTTAAAAAGCTTATTTGTTGATGAAAAGTGAAACCCAAGGAGTGACACATTCATAATGGAACAACTAAAGTAGAATTTAGAGGCAGAAGATTTTTTTATTTTTTTATTTTTTTATTTTTTTAATTATTATTTTTATTATTATTATTTATTTATTTTTTCAACCTCCACATACAATAAATATTATAAGATAAAAAAATATCCAAAATTTTAGCACACTATTAAGTTTGAGCTTCAAACTTTTATTAAGCAGCAAAAGCAGCGGCACAATACTGTAGCAAAGGCATACACGCTTCTCCTCCGCAAGAGCATACTTTCAGTCTTTCAGTAAGTCAAGTCTTTTGGGACACTATCAAGTCGGCTGGATGCGCAATACGGTCCTACAATTTTTATAGACAACCACATATTTATAGTACCAAGATACTACATTTGACACATAGTAACAAGAGTGGCACTGATAGCCACCATTGTAGTGACGAATCAGTTGGTGTTTCCTTGTTTCTAACATACATGAGAGATCATCTTTTCAAAACGGCACGTTAATGAAGCTCCACACCAAATTTAAAACCCCGTAGTTCGAACTTTGTAACCAACCATTATTTCTATAGATAACAATGATAGCTTAATTTTAAGTCTAATATACCTAAGCTTACAAATCAGGCTCGGGCCTATTAATTTATTTTACTATCAAATAGATAGAGTAAATTGCAAAAAATCATCCCTATGGTTTGGACAAATTACAGGTTTAGTCCATATTTTTTCGAAAGTGCACTCGTCGTTTTTATAGTGAACTTACAAGTGCGCTCTTGGTCACAAAATCAAATAACTAAATTACCCTCACAGGGACCAAAATGAAAAGGACAAAGAGCGTAATTTAATAATTTAACTTTAGTAGACTAAACATGCATTGTAAGTTTCTCACAGAGATAATAAGTGCATTTTCGAAAAAATAAAGACTGAACTTGCAATTTAACTAAACCACAAGGACGATTTTTGCAATTTACACTAATAGGTATAACCGTATAACTTTCAACCAATATCCATTTGAAGACGGTTGACAATTCTACAATTTTACCATTTTAGGAGTTTGTTAACTT